>VXCM01000910.1:45058-173994 GCA_014773175.1 Lucifuga dentata
TTCCACCTACAGACCCGTTTGCTGCACGCCGTGAAGCGTGCAGCAAACGGGTCTGTAAAGTTTATAGGAGCGCCGTGCCGTGAAGCGCAAAACCGAACAACTTCCAAATGATGAAGTGACATTACCTTTGTTAGAAACGAGCTCATCATCAGTCAAAGTGTTTGTTAGCATCTTGCTAGCATGTCTGACCTGCTGAAAGCTTTGTGGGCGGGACATCATCGAACGTGATGGACCGTTGATTGGTAAAGTTGGAAACCGCATCCGTGTCCACTGCAGGCAGAGCCGCGGACCCTCACGGACACATGAAAGTATAAACAAGGTTTGTGGCTTTAACGCGCACAAAATGGGAATGGGCTTGATTGATGAGAGCGACCATTGCCGCATTTTCCTTGCTAAAAATAGTTAGATAGTATTTTTTTTTTTTTTTTTTTTTTTTNTTTTTAAAAACCTCGATTTTCCGATTCAGCCATATTACACATCGTGCCAAAACGTAAACTCGAATTAATCGATTAACCATAGAGTTAAAGTCCCAATACTTTATCATCAAAAAGTAACTTTTGTTTAGGCCTGTCTGCAGCATGGGTCCCTCGTCTGTAGTTGAATGTATCATGCATGTTGGTAAAGTCACAAGATTCTGTCTTGTGCTGTTATATATGTTCTGCTTATCTAACGCTGTCAGGGATAAAAACAGAGATTCTGACCTGTATGTTGGTATGAATCCAGAAAAAGGTATTTGAGGACTACTGGCGAGGTAAGACAGCTCAGAAGTTTGATACCGATATTCATGGTCCCTAGAGGATGACTTGTAATGCCTTTGGTGACCAGTGAACCCATTTATAGTCTCAGCATGTAGGTCAAACCTTTTGGTCAAGGGGGAAAAGTGGAAGACAGTTTACAGCCGACCTCGTGGCACAATGGCAGCACGTCTGATTCCAGATCAGGAGGGAATCTGTTCAAGTCACATCAAGGTCACTTCTTTGTCCACAAAGCGTGCCGAGACCAAAATACGAAGCAGTTGCTGTTTCAGATCTAATTGGTATGGAATTAAACTCACAAAATACACAGTATATACCTTCAATGTGTAAGATAGTAATCGAATATTAAGATAATATTAGTACAACACTAGGATCTCCATGATGACGGGGACAAAGTGGGAAGCGTTCCATATGGAGACCTCGTGTCGCAAGGTAGCGTGTCTGACTCCAGATCAGAAGGTTGCGTGTTCAAATCACGTCAAGGTCAATTATTTTACCAAAAAACAAAACACACGTCTGAGTCTGTTTGTAAAATTGTTGCTTTCTTTTTTTTACCTGCTGGTAAACCATTAAGACATTTTAGAAATGCTACGATAAGTCTGGTAGCTGCTGGATAAATACAGGAATACAACAGATAAGACAACAGATGGCTTACCATTTTAAATTCTTTTATTTTTAGTTTTTCACTTTCTTATTTTCCACTTTTAATTGACTTATAATTTAATTATTTGCGTGCACCTTATGGAGAGCTGCCCTGTTCAAGCCCCTTGAGGGTTTTTTGCAGCTCTGCTTCACATTTTATTTTTTACTTTTTTTCATTTCAGACATTTTGTTTTTTTTTTTGTATGTGTAAACTAATAAAAACTAAAAAAAAACTAAAAAAAAAAAAAAGTGAGGAAGTTGAATATAATTTTAAGAAAAGTAATTCTTCATTTCCAGGTGACTGTAACACTGAAAAGATTAAGAGTTTAATCATTGCCAAATGGCCTGCAGGGCATTTTGGATAAAACCGTCCACCAGAGGGCACATGTTAATAACTTACATGCGTAACACATGATCTGCTGAAAGCAATTTAGTTGTCAGTTGCTGCTGGGAATGTTGATTAATTTTTTAGCATAAGATAGCAACCAACATGTGGTGAGGATTACACCGGATGAGTGTAAACACCAAAGTTTGATTCTGGGCCGCATTAGATAAAAGAAGCCCTGCCAGCATAAATGGAACCCTAATGCAGTCTTTGTTTGGAGTACTTGAATGAAACACATGTTCTTATTCTTGTACAGCATGTATGTTAGCATGTAAGCTGGGGGTAACACACATACACAGACTCACACACACACGTACACACACAGTGCACACTGTCCCCTGTGTCCTCAGCAGCTGTGGGTAGTCTTAGCTGATGGATTTTCAAGGCCCTTGCTGTTACCCGTCACATACATACACACACACACCACTTTACAGTCCCTAAATAGAGAACAGCAGGCAGGCTTTCTGATGGGATATGGTTAGCCTTGAGTTTAGATAAGAACATGATGAGTCAGGCGGCAGAAACACTTGGTTCTCTCTTTTCACAATGTCAGTCATGCCAACAGAAATGGACACGCACACACACACAAATGTGAATTTGAATTTCAAAATGGTGGAGTGATGCAATGTGAGCTTGTTACTTCCCAATGATGGCCAAAATCAGAAGTTTCATACATCCAGTGAAATGAGAGGAAGAAATGTCGCCATCGCCACAGCAGCAACACACAAACACACTGAGGAGGGGTTTTCCTAACGCCATGCTCTCCATTTTTTTTGGGTCAGAATCAAATTAAGCTCAGAGCATTTCAGTCCTGCAGGAAAGTGAATCTGAATGAGCTGCAGAAATCCTCAGCACACCTTAAAAACTCAGCAATTTGCATTGTGGTTGATTCTGATGGTTATGATGCAGACAGATTTCATAAGTTTGGGCCTGGCATGAGAGAGTTGACACAGCATGACTTTGCTTTGGCTCATTAATGTCCACAGTGGACATTTTGAGGTTCCTCTGGCTAACTTATTATTGCAAATCTGGTTTGAGGGTTTTTTTTTCCCTCTCACATCCTGTTTTCACCCGAGAGAGAGAGAGAGAGAGAGAGAGAGAGGGAGAGAGAGAGAGANTTTTTTTTTTTTTTTTTTTTGTAGAACGTGACAGATTGGATCAACATAGAACAAAATGGGGACAAATCAGCTGAACCTACAGTGTGGATCCATGTTTCTTTTCTTTCTTTTTTTTAAAGGACCATACCGGCCATTTTGCATGTTTGAGCCTAATATATTCAATTTTCATACATGTTACATTACTTAAAACCGTATTTCAGCTTTCCTGATATTTTGCAAAACCTCTTAATCTTTCAAAATCAAATGTTCAAGCAATACACCCACCTTAAAAATCCATGTTTCACCTGCTATAATAGCTACGCAGCCTTATGAAGTCACAGTCGTTTCAATTTTTGGATAAATGCAGGTCTTCTTGTAGGACTATATTCCCCTTGGAGGCATACATTCACTCAGTGCTTTTTATTGCGCTTAAATGCCAATATTACTTAACTTCTGCTTCCTTAACAAGTGTATCAGAATGAACTGAAACCAATGGCAGTCTGGAAGGTAGGGGGAAAAAAATTAATTCACTGTTCCAGTAGTATGCTTTGGGAAATGATTGTCAGTAACATTACGTGTATGAAAATTTAATATATTAGGCTAAAACATGCAAAATGGATGGTATGGTCCTTTAACAAGAAAAGTAAAAATCAGTTGTTTAACAAATCTAAGAAGAACTACCATTAGTGATTGTAGGTTTGATTTGAATTTAGAGCTTCATTAACTTTTCAGTAGTTTCACTGCTTGAAATGAGCGAGAAAGTAAATTATTTAATGTGCTTACATGGCTTTGGGATATACTTATTAATTTCAGAGAGATACCCTTTGGTATTTTCGAAAGTTTCTCTGCTTTAGTCAAAAATGAAGTCGCTGAGCACTGCAGCCTAATAAAAACAGTAATGGCATCCTCCTTCATAGTTATATCCTTAAAGATCTAGACACAACTTAGAATAGAGACTGCTTATTTCTTTGTTGATGCTGTTCTGTGTTTGGCTTACCAGTAGTAATACAACACTGACATTGACATGACATAGTATCAAGTGCGTGGTCATGCCCCCCACCACATACACACACACACACACACACACACACACATACACACGAGTACACAACAGTCACACTGCCTTCCAAAGTCCAAAGTCTAATCTCTACTCCGCTGGGAGTGTGAACGGAGTGTTTGCCAGGCGAGGTCAGGTCATTCTGCCTAAACCAGAACTAAGCTCTCAGCCATTCAGGTACGTTTGTTTATGAATAGCTGGGATGGAAAAATGGAGAAAAATATTTGAGTAGCAATAAAAGTGTTTATTAATTCCACGTTGACTGGCAGCAATCAGGGTTTTTTTTTTTTTTCCTCGCCCTCCTGTGTGGTTTGCAGTTTTTCCACGTTCATGTCGGTTTATCTGATTTCCTCCCACATTCCCAAAACCAAGTCAGCTGGAGATTCTTAATTTCTCACAGGTATGAATGTGAATGTCAGCCTCTCTGTTAGAGTTTGATGAGCTGGAAACCAGTCAAGGGTGTTTTCTTACTCCAGTCAAGTGTATTTCTGAGAAAGGCATCACCCCATTCAGGGAATAAAGGACAGGTCCACTATTTTTCAACCACATCACCCCTGTTCTTGCTGCCCTTCACTGGCTGCCTGCCAGTTTTAGGATTGATTTAAAAATCTTATTGCTTGTTTTTAAACCCATACATAGTCATACATGATCTTTTGCTATTCATGCCCCTAAATAATGGATTTCCCTGCCGGACCTCAGACTGGCTCACTCAGTATCTTCTTTTAAGACCTGTCTAAAGACTTATTTTTATTATATGGCCTTCCTCTAACTGTGGTAACTGTTGTTATTATCTTTTTATCTTACTTTATTATTTTTATAATTTATTTTCTCTCCTAACTACTTTTTTAATTGTTCTGTGGTGTGGTTTTAAATTGTTTTAAACTGTCATTTCATTGTGTGTTAAACTCGGATATATTAAGCACCTTGTAACGCTATCTTGAAAGGTGCTATATAAATAAAGTTATTATTATTATTATTATTATTATTATTATTATTATTATTAANTTGAAAGGTGCTATATAAATAAAGTTATTATTATTATTATTATTATTATTATTATTATTATTATTAAAATGATTAAATTAAATTAAAATCTCTCTGAAATTCATCCAAGACAAATCCAGAGGTCCTGCCTTGTTTTTCATTATGCTATATGTTTCAAAATTGAGGTGAAAAATTTGGCTAGTTTCTCAGATCTCTCCGTCTCTGCCCGGTTTCCTTCACTCATACAGGCGTAAGTTGCTGGCAGAGCTGGTGGAGGATGAGAAGGTTGCCATGGAGATCGCCCGTCTAGAGGAGGAGTTCCGGCGTCTAACGGAGGAGAATCGCACCTTGGTGACGGTCCACAATGAACGCGCTCAGCAGCTGGAGAGGCTCTGCCTGATCAACCGAACAAGGCAGGACTCCTCGTGACCTCTGACCTCCACAGAACCTGAGACCTCCAGACCTCCAGCTGACACCAGGCCAGAAAATAAAACCCGGAAATAAAATCCAAGCTAGTGCTCATGCTATAACAGTCTGCGAATTAGATAATTACAGAGAAATAGAATGTGTTTTCCATGTCTCTGAGTCATATGAACCACAGACAATGTCATGATCAGTGTGAAGCTTTTATAGTCGTTCTCACAAGTATGATACAGAGAACTTGTCTGGAGCAGATATTATTTGTGTTATGTTATTTTTTGGGGAAGTAGGAGTTATATGGTTACAGTTGCAATTGTGGAAGAAATACTCAAATCCTTTGCTTAAGTTAAAAAAAAATACTCGATGCCTGCATTTAAAGTTTTACTTCAACAATTATTAGTATTATCAGTAAGCTAAAGTTAAAGTACAGGTACTCATTGTGAAGACTGGTTCGTTCGTCCCCAGATTTGGTTATAATGAAATACCTTAAATTGGAAATACAGTACCTTCTAATGTATGTCAAATGTTAAGGGTTTTAATGCATGGGCTGTTTTTAAAGGGGACATATTAAGCTTTTTGTTATTTCCCTTCATTTTTATAGTGTAATATATTAATATGTGTTGAACATTGTCACCTTGTTCCTTATACATCGAAGCATTTCTTAGACATAAATGAAAATAATAACAGGAAAATCTGTTTTTCCCCTTTAATACTTTCTGAAAAGATGGCATTTATAAATGTATCTCCTGTTGATGGAAAATCAGAATCCAAAGTAACTAGTAGATCCATTTAGCAAAGTAAAAAGTAGAATATTTTCCTCTAAAAAATGAGAAATACTCAAGCAGAATACAAGTACCACAACATTATACTTAAAGGACCATACCATCCATTTTGCATGTTTGAGCCTAATATATTCAATTTTCAAACACGTTATGTTACTGACCATTTTCCAAAGGATAAAACCGTATTTCAGCTTTCCTGATATTTTGCAGAATCTCTTAAACTTTCAAAATCAAATATTCAAGCGATGCACCCACCTTAAAAATCCATGTTTCTCCTGCTAATAGTTACGCAGCCTTATGAAGTCACAGTTGTTCAAATTTTTCCATAAACGCAGGTCTTCTTTTGGGACTATATTCCCTGGTGGAGGCATACATTCACTCCACGCTTTTTATTGCACTTAAACGCTAAAATTAGGTAACTTCTAAAAAAAAACCCTGAATACACGCCTTGTTGGTGATGATGGATTACCTATCCCAAGAACGTTTCAAGTATCAACAAGTTGATTTTAATAGCAGAATGAACTGAAACCAATGGAGGTCTGGAAGGTAGGAAGAATGATTGTCAGTAACATTACATGTCTGAAAATTGAATATATTAGGCTCAAACATGCAAAATGGGTGGTATGGTCCTTTAAGTACTGTACTTGAGTATTTGACTTCCACTTCTGTGCTTTATGTACTCATACAGCTAAACTGAACGTGACCAGATCAGATACTCGTCTCAGGTCCTGTGGAGATCTTTTTCCCTGAGGTGCGTGGAGGGAGCCGAAGGCGGTACGATGCAGTCCAAATGTTGTGTTTTCCCTCCCCGCTCCCCCACACTCCCCCTACAAGTTCCTGTTGAGGGTAAAAAGGAAATGATTTGCTACGTGACGTGAGGTATAAACACAAGAAGCGAAAGTGGGGGTGATGATTTCACAAGCAGCATCTACAGCAACACAATACTGTAAAAGTTGTACATTTTTTGATGAATCGTGTGTCACCCGTCTGTGGAAGTACAACCGTGATAAACTGTGGCTTATCATCCGCTTCTATTAATAAAACCAGTTTTATTTTAACGCCAGCGGCAGTTCCTTTCTTTTGTTTCTCCAGCCTCGTCGTCTTCTTCTGCTTGTTGTGTCTTTGTGGTCGTGTTACGGGAAAAAGGAACTTGGGGATTAGCGCATTTTGGAATTATGAAACAGCCGCCTGTTTCGTCTTCCTCATTCTCTGATCAGGAGGAACCGAATCATGTGACACGGTAGCCACAGCAATGTATGACGCTCCTTCATACAATACTGCTTTATAGTGCTGATAGCTGGATTCTGTTCTACTTTAGTGCCTCGTACCTGGTTTTTACTGTGCAACTTATTGTTTTGGTTTTTTGCTGATTTATGATTTCTCTCTCTCTCTCTCGCTCTGTCTCTCTACATACACATACATGCATATAGAGAATATATACTGTATATCTATATAGATACTGTATGTTTGTCTTTTGTTCTCTCTCCCCCCCTTTTGTATTCTCTCTTGTCTCTTTCTCCCCTCCCTCTCTTCTCTGTTTTTCTTCCTTGCCTCTGTTCACTCTTTCACTCTCTTCTTTTTGTTTTTCTCCTCTCTCTCTCTAGACATACAGTATATGTATATATATATTTTTTTGTCTCTCTCTCCCCCCTTGTATTGTCATTCTTTGCCACTCTCTCTTTTGTCTCTCTCTCACCCTCCCTCTCCTCTGTTTTTCTTCTCTGCCTCTCTCTTTTCACTTTCCCTGTCTGTCTTTCTTTCCCTCTCTCTCTCTCTCTCTCTACACACACACACACACACATTTGTATTTCACTCCCTCTATTGTCACTTTTTTGTCTCTCTCTCCCTCCCTCCTCTCTTTGTTTTTCTTGTCTGCCTCTCCACTCTTTCCCCCTCTTCTTTCTCTCTCTCTCTCTCTCTCTCTTTATACACACCCACATCTTTCTCCCTCTCTTCTGTTGTCTGTCTCTCTCTCTCTCTCTTCCTGTCGCTTCTTTCATGTATTTCACCCTTTAAACAAGTTGTCAAAACGCACTCTGCTGGTAGTTTTTGTGACATAAATCCAGACGTCTACCTCTAAAGACACGTAGAGGGAATCTTGTTTAAACAGTGGATTTATATTCCACACCTTCACCTTCGTCCCTGGAATGTTTACATGGTGAATCTGTCCGGGATAAGCCTGTCGTTTACCAGACGGATCCAAGGGTGGGAATGGTGTGGATGGGAAACTGCTTGCTCATCCTTTATCAGCAGGAGTGCATGAGTCAGCGTTTGCTCTGTTACACCCAGAGTTGTTGCAACACACACTCTCTCTCTCTCTCTCTCTCTCTCTCTCTCTCTCTCTCTCTCTCTCTCTCATACACACACACACATCCGCACAGCCCATATGACTGAGTCAACCTCAGGTTTTAGTTTGTAGCTGAGCTGAGATAAGGCTTTCTGGGAAACGGAGCCTGGCAGGACGGCATTCCTTTTAGAAAATACCATGTAAAGGAACCAGATGGAAATTTCTGCTGCAGTTATCTAAAAACAAAATCAACCTGGACAGACAATTTCAGGATTATAAGGTAGGCAATCCTTTAAAGAGGCTTCATAACAATATGTTAACTATAAGGCAGTAGTTTGCTTCTTAGAATCTCATGGAGTAATAATGCAGGAGAATGTCTGGCTATATTTAAGTGTGTGTGTGTGTGTGTATGTTTACATCCAGATGTCCCTGCTGACCATGTCTGCCCCGCGGTCATCTGTATTTACATTTGAGTCTACAGTTCACTCCTGCCATGTGCTGCGTTGCCTGGACGAGCAGCGGCGGCGGGACGTGTTGTGCGATGTCACGGTGGTGGTGGAGGGTCAAAGTTTCCGAGCTCACCGCTCAGTACTCGCCTCCTGCAGCGAGTACTTCACGCTAAAGATCTCCTCCCACACGCAACACGGAGCTGTCATTAGCCTGCCACAGGAGGTGAGAAATCANAAAGATCTCCTCCCACACGCAACACGGAGCTGTCATTAGCCTGCCACAGGAGGTGAGAAATCACCTCGCGATGCTGTAAAGTTGATGGAGATGAGCTGTCCGGCTTCACAGGGCAGAGCGTTGTGTAACTGTGTGTGTGTGTGTTGTAAAAGTGACATGAGGAAAAACATGACTACAGCGTTTATCATTTCAGTAATTTCAATAATAATTTTTCTCATCAATAAGTACTGATAGTTGCCTGTTTTCCATTTGTTGCATTTAATTGTGCCACATTTTTCACACTGTCTAGTCCTGACCTCTGACCTCAAAAACACACAATCAGTTGCTGCTGTTTGCTTTTGTAGGGCACTGTAAGACAACCATGACGGTTACACTTTTCTTATGCTTATCAGCATTACGGTTAATGATTCTTACAGGTTTACACTCTGCTGTCAGTTGCACCATAAAGAGTTTTCAGCGGCTTTTAAGGAAGTAAAACCCAGCAAGCGTCCAATAGATTTTCCCCAGCGCGGTCTTCATAAAGTAATTTTAGACCATGCTGATGAAAACATAACCGGCTTCAATATTTCTGCTTACTGTGCTATAAGAGCGTTAAATTCTCAAATACTTCTCAGCTCCTTTTTCTTTACAAGAAGTCCTAGACTAGCCACAGATTTACTAAAGTACTGTACAGAAGTACAAATTGTGCTTTACTCGACTTATCAGCATTTTGTGAAGTGTAATACTTTTCAAAAAAAAAAAAATGGCTGTAATCATAGATACTTCAAAAATAAACTTTATCTCCAAAATACAGTATGATTAGCTGATAAAATATTGTGTATTGTTTTAATTTAAATAATATATAAAGAACTGCAAGTACTGCTTCACACATTAATGTAGTGGATATTTTACACTATTTATTTTCTTTTTAATTATTCTATAAGCATTGTGTTTGTTTCACAAAATAAGTTATTGCAAGAGAGCCCCTCAAAGCTGTTGTTTTAGTTATTTAGCCTTAAAAAGCAATAGGCATATTAATATATAAAGTAAGTTATGGATGCTTATTAAGCTGGTAGGATCTTGGGTTTTATTTCCTGAAACTTTTATAGTCAGATTTGGTTTTAGTTCTGTTTCCATACACTGTAAAATGTGACAAGTTGATCTTACTTAAAAAAAAAAATCTAGGAAACCGATTGTCTTGAAAAGGGTAAGTAAATATAACTGTTTAACTGTTACTGTTACTGTTGTTACTGTTTGTAACTGTCTTATGTTCAACTAGACATAAAATAAACATAACTTAAGACTAATACTTATATTTACTTACCTTTTTCAAGGCAATCGGTTTCCTAGAAACATATACTGGAATATATATAAATATAACTATATAGTCAAGTTCAAGTAGACAAAGTAAACATAACTTAAGACTAATAGTGATATTTACTTACTTTTTTCAAGGCAATCGGTTTCCTAGATTTTTTTTAAAGTAAGATCAACTTGTTACATTTTACAGTGTACAACTGGAGGATTGGAGAAGATAGAATCTGATCAAACTTGGAAAAAGTAATGGCCGTGGTTAAGAAAATTATTCATTTTTGGGACAGTCCATTTCTCAGGCACAGAATGACATAGGAAGCTTTAATTTCAGATTCAATATACTTGCTGCAATATACATCACCGAGATATGAAGAGAATTGGAGAACATCGAAAGTTTGGTCAAATTTGGAGAAAACGTCAGGGCCGCGAAATAGCTGATTTTAGAATATTCATGTATCTAATTCATCATGTTTGACCTGCAGGTGACAGTTGCTGGATTTGAACCGTTGCTGAAGTTTGCCTACACATCCAAACTACTCTTCAGTAAAGACAACGTCTTGGACATTCGGGATTCAGCTTCTGTTCTTGGCTTCAGAGATTTAGACAGAGCCTGCTTTGATTTCCTCCTCCCCAAGTTCTTCTCCAGCAGCAAAAGCTCTGCCCCTTTCCAGAGAAAGACCTGCTGTAAGGACAAATTCCAGAAGCAACTGTCAAAGAAGGACTGTGACACCGATGACAAACTGCTGAGTGAGAAAGAAGTAAAACCAATTGCTGATTCACCATCTCAACAGGAAGTGGCTTGGCTCAGTCACAAATCAGCAAACTGTAAAATGGGAAGCAAAAGCAGTATAGATGCTATTACAACTACAACTGATAAACTACCTGAAGGGCCAAATGATGGTTTCATGCAATGTCCAAAGTATCGCAAGTTCCTGTTGGCTTGTGGGAAGGAAACTTGTGGCACAGAAAAAAATCTGGACAGCTCAGTCACAGTTATGGACTCCTGCAACTTTTCCTGTCTGCCTTTCTCCAGCAGAGGGAACGCTAAAGCTGAAGTTGAATCTCCTGCACTGAGTTCAAATCCAAATGCGCCATGTCAAACTGAGTCAGATGACTTGAAAATAAAGAAAGATGTGGGCAGGGAGGACGATGATAGGGTTAAGAGAGACAAAGATGCAAGAGAAGGAAAATGGGATGAGAAGGAAAGAGATAATATGAAGATGGAGGAAGAGATGGAGTATAGCACTGAAGTCACAGTCAAGAAAGTCTCATCAGGGCCAATTACAGTTCTGGGTGAAAGGTCATCAGGGTTAATATTGCACCATTGCCCCCTGAAGGCCTGTTGTGAGGGATCTGAGACACTAGAGCAAGAGAAGTTTGCCCTCGATGTTACAGAGGACAAGCAAATAAGGGACTCGTTAGGGCCAGTATCCATTCATGAGAGACAGGCTGAAGAAGACAGCAAAAGGATCGATGCTGAGAATGATTCTGGCTGGCAGGAAAGAGGCAGCATGGAGAGAGCAGAAGTGCATGGAGAAACAGAGCAAAGCAGCAGAGATAGGAGGAAGGATGAAAGGGAAGTAGCTGAGCATCTAGTGAAGCGTCTGGGCTTGGACACGTCTTCGTCTCCGCTCACCTTCCAGGATCCCGCTGCAGGTTTTTCCTTTGATTCTGAGTGCAAACAGTTGCAGAGATCATCTTTAGACTGGCTGAAGCTTCATGTCAACTTCAACTCCACAAGCAATAGCTGTCCCTTTCTGGAGGATCTGGACCAAAGCAAGAGGGGCTGGAAGGGGGCTCATGAGGCAAAGATGTCTGAGTGTGAGGGGGCGTCTCAGGCGGGGAAAAGCCCCGGCGTGTCTTCTTTCAACTCGGGGGAGGATGGAGACTCGGAGACAGAAACGGAAGGAGACAGCGAGTCCTACGCGAGAGAGATAGCCAGGCAGGTGAGCGTCATGACTCAGTCTGATCAGAGAAGAATCCATCTATTGTCTGAAACTCGTGTTCTGCTGCTGCTGAACTCTCAAATTCATGTTACGCTGCGTCACCAAGCTCGCCCAAACACGCACATGACTTCACCGTGTTTGGTTTAGATAAGACTTTAGTGCCAACACACACACACACACACACAAATGAGGGTTTGCATTCATTTAACGGAAGGCAGATTTGATATGGTGGTAGGTTAATTATTCAACCTGTGCGTGTGTGTGTGGTAATCAGATCCATTACTTAAAGGACCATACCGGTGGCTTTACATGTTCGAGCCCAATAAATACAATACCTGTCAACCTTTCCAAAACATGGTACTGGAGTGATAGATTTTAAAATTGTTTTTCCTACATTCCAGGCAGCCACTGGGCTCAGTTCATTCCAGTACACTATAAAAATAAACTCATATAGATTCTAAATATACTTGAGATAGATAATTCATCACAGCAAACCAAATATCGTTATTGGTTTTTCTGCCAAAGTTAATTTAACTGATCCAACATGGAGCTGCCTGAAGAAAATGTATTTCTCCTCCAGGGGATATAGTCCCAGGAGCAGACGGCTTTTACCAAGAAACTGATCATCCCTTCTACATTCAAACATGTGTTAGCAGGCAAAACATTTAAGTTTAAAGGACTATACCGTCCATTTTGCATGTTTGAGCTTAATATATTCAATTTTCATACATGTAACGTTACCTACAATCATTTCCCAAAGCATACTACTGGAACGATGAATTAAAAATGTTTTTCCTACCTTCCAGACCTCCATTGGTTTCAGTTCATCCTGGTACGCTATTAAAATCAACTTGTTGATACTTGAAATTCTTGGGAAATGCTTCCTAGTGGTGCATTCAAGTGCTGCAAGTGCTGTAGTGAAGAACTGACAACAGGAAGCATTTTCAGATCACCATGCTTTTTATTGTACTTAAATGCTAAAATTTACATAACAAAAAAAAAACCTGAACAAACATTTGTTTGCGATGATGGGTTACCTATCTCAAGAATGTTTCAATTATCAATAAGTTGATTTTAATAGTGTACCAGAATGAACTGAAACCAATGGCGGTCTGGAAGGTAGGAAAAACAAATTATTTCACAGTTCCAGTAGTATGCATTTGGAAATGGTTGTCAGTAACTTTACGTGTATAAAAATTGAATATATTAGGCCTCAAACATGCAAAATGACTGGTATAGTCCTTTAAGGTGGTTGTAGCACCTGATCGTTTGATTTTGAAAGATTAAGGGAATTGGCAAAATAACTCAAAAACCTGAATACGGTGTTATGTTTTGGAAAATGCTTGGCAGTAATGTAACATGTATGCAGGTTGTATTTATTAGGTTCAAACATGCAAAATCACCTTTAAGTTCTGTACTCTCTCTCTGTGTGTGTGTGTGTGTGTGTGTGTGTGTGTGTGTGTCTTGGTTAACTGATTCAGAGTCCAGATCAGTTGAACTTGACGGCTCAGCCTGTTGAGTCAGTGTTTAGCACAAACAGGTTTTGAAGGATTCTGTCGTGTCATTTTAGGCTTGTTGACTGAAGGTGAGTTTGCTGAAACGTGAAGATCATTCCAGTCAAAAAAAAAGCCCTTTTATAATAAAAACTCCCTCAATAAAACACTAAAGTGTTTATAAAGTTCCAACACAAACAGCTGAGTGTCACTCATTAGCAGCAGCAGTGACCTGACCTGTGCTTTTCACTGTTAATTATTAACAGCGTGGTGAAATATAACTCATTATCTACACTTCCTGTCTATTTATACTTTGTCCCATATTCTGCAGGACTCCATAGTGCATTTGCATTCATTAGTATTATTTTCAATATTTCATTCATTGGTTTTTAATTTCAAAATCCTTTGAACATATGTATATTATTTGAGGTTTGTGGAAATACATGTTGATACTGTTAATTTGATGAACTTAGATGTTTCCTCCACAGTCTTTCTGCTTTAAAGCAATAATAACACAGTGCTCTGATACACTCCTAAGATATAAGGAAGTTAACTGAGTTCATTCAGTCTCATGAATATGATTCAGCAGGACATTTTTGCTCTTTTCAAGTTCTGTTTTCTCTACCTGTTGTTGTAACACATGTTCACTAATCTGACGAGTCCCTAACTACAACGGCGTATTGGACTTTAAAAAAATGAGACAGGGAGAGTTCTGAGAAAAAACTCACAAATTTGCGAGAAGAAAACTCTCATTTTCTTCTAACTTTAATCTCAGAAATTCTGATATTTTTATCGCACAAATTTGTGACTTTTTTTTCCTCACACATTTGTGATTTTTGTGAGCTTTTTCTCAGAATATTACCTCTCCTCTCCCCTTCTTGTTTATTTTTTATTTACTATACTCTGTTACTGCAACACACATTCTATATGAAAGTTGAAGAGCACATATTTAACAGATTTCTATGTTGTTATTTTCATTTTGGAGTCTATTTTGAAACCTATGCACTGCTTTAATGTACAAAAATTACATCGATCCTCTCCTTTTCTGCAGCACTGCTGTGCACACTGAATGGAAACAGACTGCGTTAGGTACTGTCTCTTTAAGANCCCCCCCCCAAAAGCTCTCTTCTGATTGGTCAGATGCAACATGGCAGATGTTACTTACTCACTAGCCTTGTACTTTGTGGGCGTGGTTAACCTGTTGTGTTACATTTTGATATAAACATGTTACAAAAGTAAAGGACCAATTAAAAACAAGCTTTCAGGGTAGTTCAGGACTGATGGGCTTGTCCTATTTTTGATGGATTTCTACAGGCCAGAACCTCAAGTTTTGCTATTTAACAATTTTCAACACATACCTTACTATATTACACCATAAAATGAGGAAAAATGACAAAGTTTAGGAAATGTATTCTCTCCATCCTATAATTACGGAGCGTTTTTCTTCCTCTGGTGTGTCCAGGTACAGTTGCCGTTCACTGTGGACTGGATTGTGAATCTGAGCAGGAATGACTTCCAGCAGCTTCTGAAGCAGAAGAGCTTCACGCGTGAACAGCTGGACTTCGTGCACGACGTGCGACGACGCAGCAAGAACCGCATCGCCGCGCAGCGCTGCCGCAAGAGGAAGCTGGACTGCATTTACAACCTGCAGTGTGAAATCAACAAGCTGGTGAGGATGAAGACATTAAATTTGCTCCTGTTTGTTAAAGGACTAAACCGGTGATTTTGCATGTTTGTGTCCAGTAGCCCACTGAACATCATGTTACTGCTAACTATTTTACAAAACATAAAACTGTATTTTAGTTTTCTTGTTATTTTACCATTTCCTGTCTTTCAAAATCAAATGTTCAGGTGATACATCCACCTTAGAATCCAGTGTTTTGCCTACTAACACTTACGCATGATTATAAAAAGTCATTTTAATATCTCAGATTATATTCCCTGGTGGAGATGTGCATTTTCTTCTGTGTAGTTTTGTGTTGAAATGCTAAAATTACATTACTTTGACCTTTTTTTTTTTTTATAGAAGTCATGTTTTCTGTGATAGATTACCTGTATGAAGCGTATTTCAAGTCTGTACAAGTTGAATTTTATAGCAAACTGGAATGAACTGAAACTTGAACTTACTGCCACGGCTGGCAGTAATGTGCGGGTGGGATTTATCAGGCTCAAAATCACCGGTATGATCCTTTACATTTTTTTTTNTTTTTTTTTTTTTTTTTTTTGTTCACCAAACTGTGTGTTACATGTTGCAGAAAACAGAGAGGGAGAAACTGATGACGGAGAGGAACCAGCTGAACCAGCTGAAGATGAAAACATGTCACAACGTCTCCGCCTTATGCCAGAGGGTCTGCACCGAGGCCCACCTGCAGCCAGAGCAGCTCCAGGTGTTAGCCAAGTACTCCTCACCTGAGTGCCCTCTGGCCTCCTTCTCTCCTCACATCAACTCACTCCTCACTCAGCCCGCGGTTCCACTCCAGCCCCAGGCTTCGCTCTCGGCCTGCTTTCCCAGACTGGATCAGCGTAGCATACCTGTGGAGGTTTTCTCCAGCTCCAGCAGGGACACAGTCACAGGTGACGGTCCACACTCAGGTGATAGACCCGCCCCTTAATACATAAACACGCTCAGATACACAAACTCGTAAAATCCTCAAAGGATGAAAAGCTGAAGTCTGGTTTAGTTTGTTAGCTGGTCTGTGTTCCACCAACACGAATATGTTTTCATATGATTTCTTTCATCTGAGGTTTTAAAAGCTGGAACACGATAGTTTGGGGTGTATGATCATATTCTAAAATCAGCATCTTCTACTATACTGGAGTAATTACTGCTGTCATATAGCATGAGGCTTTGATTTATTGTTGGCCGATATTTTCTTATCACAGATATTTCTGTATCACTGGACTGTGTTAGCAAAAAGAAATTCTGATTTATAAATGTTTTACAGGCTTCGTTTTTTAAATTCAAGTTAAATTTGGTTACATTTCTGTTTAAATATATAGTTATATATTTTTAATAATTTATTTACCAGTGATTTTGTGATATTTCCTATTGAAATTTGAGGGATCCTTACCAAAAATGTTATGTATATATCGCTATTGGATTTTCTTACTCTTCTTACTCTTAAATATCGATACTGGTATCGGCCTCCAGTATCAGTCAGGCGATATGCTGCGTTCTTTTTACCTCAGAACTGAGAATCCATAACTTAGAATTAGGTTATTTACAACCACAACGCCTCCATGAAAACTATGAGCCATTTGCTCAGATATTTGCTGCTGCATTTTCTGGTTTTCTGATTAACCCGTCACTGTGTCAGCATGCTGACTGATTTCAAGAAAATACTTCTAAATGTTCATTTATAAATACAAAAATCACTGTTTACGGTGTGTGCAGCCATGTTGAAATGACATCAATGCTGAATTTGGGTTGAAGACTTTCTGAGAAGGAATGCAGAGTTGAGGCGACATTTTCTTTGACTTTTTGCAGTCGGAGTTTTTGAAATTCTGAGTTCCGAGTTTAAGTCGAACAGGTTGTTCTAATGGCTAAAACATATGGGATATAAACCCCATAAAAGTTTTAGCTTTTCAAAAACACTAACAAAGAAATGCTTCATGAGAAATCACTTCCTTTGCAGATGCAAATATAACGGAGTCAGACGTGATACCAAACAGGTTATTAAGCCGAGGTTCGTGCTGTGTTTGGTACCAAAGACTTTAAAACAAAGCGGCAGCAGCATTCGTCATCTCATTCTAATAAGAAGCCATGTAATCACCCAAGTTTTAAACGACTTCATTCTGCTTTTTGATTTACAACAAATGCATTCCATATAAACAAAAACTATTCACTGTACTTTTCTCCACACTGTAAAATGTGACAAGTTGATCTTATTAAAAAAATCTAGGAAACTGACTGTCCTGAAAAAGGTAAGTAAATATAACTATATAGTCTTACCTTCAAGTAGACATAAAGTAAACATAACGTAAGACTATATAGTTATATTTACTTACCTTTTTCAAGGCAATCGGTTTCCTAGATTTTTTTAAGTAAGATCAACNGTTATATTTACTTACCTTTTTCAAGGCAATCGGTTTCCTAGATTTTTTTAAGTAAGATCAACTTGTTACATTTTACAGTGCAACTTCAAGTCTCCGATCACTTTCTGAAAGTATTATTTTCACTTTTACGTGGCTCAGCACAGTTTGGTAACTGATTACTAATTCTGCAGGTTTTAACTTTACAATGAAGATTTCAGCAGTCAGGCAGCCTGATTTTTAACCATAAACCTAATTTATTCATAAACTTTCACTAGTTAGCTGGGCTGTAGCTGCAGTATCACTGAGGGCACTGAGGTTGTGCCCTGTGTATTTGTGTGTGTCTTGCGTGTGTGTGTGTGTGTATGTGGGCTTTACATTCTAAATGTTGCACATAGCATTCTGTGCAAAAAGCCTGATTTCAGTATTTTTTATTAGTTTTGCTATCTTTAAATTAGGTCAAGTCACATTTATTTGTGTAGCCCAGGATCACATCCAACGTCTCAAAGTGCTTTACAGACACACACATTAGTGGTTCCTGACCCAGCCCAAGTTCTCTGAGAAGACGAGGAAAAACTCCCCAAAAACCTTATTATATAAGGAAAATGGAAGAAACCTCAGGAGAGGCTATTCAGAGAGATTTCCTCTCCTCAAACAACCGGGTGTGCAATAAGAGCCGCAGATGTTTAATTAAGCTCTTTAAAAAAAAAAAAAAAANAAAAAAAAAAAAAAGAAGTAAATTAATAATAAATTAAAGGATTCTGTTCTTCCTCTACAAAGGCTTTAAAACAATATTTAGGCCATAAAGTATAAAAATAAAATTTACAGGAAATACAAATAAACAGGTATATGACTAAACAGTAATTGGAAAAATATTCTGACTTTTTATGGGTGTCTTGGAATTGGTACCTGAGGATGAGTAACGCTTCATCCTCCTGTTATATGTACTTTATTTTGGTAAGTTTGATACAGTAAAGTTTCAGGTATCAATAGAAAAACTCACTCAGTACTACTTGCAGACGGTATTTATTCTTCTCTCGGTGCAACAAGCCACAACGTTTTCCACCAGACGAATCAGCAGACCTAACGTACGGTCATATTTACTCTCTGGTTTTACGTCCGGCTCATATTCCAGACTGTCATGGTCGTCGGCGTCCTCGGCTGACCACGGTGACGCAGCTTTTTGAGGACGAACTCGCCTCTCAAATGCTTGTTTTCACACACGCACCTCATAATTTGCCTTAATTTATTTCAAACTATAATCCAAAGGAACTGCACATTTACGGTGTTCATACGTGATTAAAATAGAAACATGTCTCACTCCGAATAGTGAAAAACATCAGAAATGTCCCACATTAAGCAACTGTTCTGAACTGTAGCAGAAAATAGCAGCTTCTGGGTAAAAACAAATGCAGAATAGAATATTGTGTATTTCAGCAACTTGATCATCGTCACAACTTGTGATGATTAAAAATATATAGACTGAAATGATCTAAATAACTCACATCAAGCAGTAATTCAGTGCTAATTTAATGACTGATGCATGACTTGCAATAAAAATGTGGGGTATTTCTTTGACATCAGAGCTGCAGTAAATGTCTCTCACGTACAATCAGCAATCCATTTATGCATTTATTTTTGTCTCTGTTTGCTAATCATATTTAATTTCTTCATTATCCCACATGATGCCTTTGACCTTTGACCTTTCCCCCTCCCTCTGTGTTTATAGCAGATATTTGACACTCAGGGCTCTAATGGAAACTCAACTTTTAATTGACCTTTTATTGAATTTTTCTTCTTTTTTTATGTAATCAAGCCATTAAAGATGCACTTGACAATAATGAGTTTTATTACACTGCATTATATAGACTCACTTTTCACTCAGGTATACAATAATCAATGTCTTTTCAAAAAAAAAAAAAACNAAAAAAAAAAAAAAACTCATTAAAATATGAAATATTTAAAACAGCAAGGAACGAGCGCAAAAAACACTATGTTATGTTTCTTTATCAGTGGGTTTTAAGGATGTTAAGACTGGGCTGGCTACCAAAATTAATAACTTGGGTCTCTATCAAAATGCTTCACTATCAAAATCAACCAAAAATATATTTAATACAGCAAATCAAAAAAAAATTGTCATTTGACACATAATTTGGATAATTTAGTAGTTAATCTCAGTGGGATCAGACTAAATATTCACAATATTCACTAAAGAGCGAATGATTAAAAGACTGATTTCTAAAGAGCTTTTTAAAATAGCATATGACTTTTAGCTCTCTTTATGAAAGCAGAAAAGTGACCAATAAGTTTTATGAAGGAATCTATGTCAAAATCATAATACCTGATAACGGTAATGATAACGATATTGAAAATATTGAACATACTTAACCATAGTTAAGCCCTCTAGTGGTGGTTAATTGTATTACAACATTTTTTTTACAGCTATTTTGAGACTGGGATGGACGGTAAAGCTGGTGCTTACTGCCCCCTAGTGGCGGTGTATTTATATTACCAAGCATGGAGATCCACTGTATGTTGTACATACATAATGCAACTATGTTATTTCACGTTTTTCATATGTTTCTATGACAATGTCCAAATGAAGTTTTGCTTTTTATCATCCAAAAGGTAAACAACATTAAAACAAAAAATATATATCACTTATACTTTGCTCGTTTTCATCATTTTTCAAATGTAAAGATTGGTAGTTTTATTGAAAGTATTTTTCTCTTTATGCATTTTTCACTCTTTCTTCTCTTTCTCTTCCACTTTATAAAACTGTAATGAAGCAGATTTTGTAACACAGAGGTTATGAGTTATGAGTTCAAACCCCAACAAAACAAACAGTCCACGTTAAAGTGAAGAGTTAAATTTCTGGTATCAAAAAGGTATTTTCCAAGTAGATACACTAGAAATTTAATGTGGCTAACTCTATTGTGCATAAAATTCGTTAAAAAATATATTTAAAAATACATATTTACAGTTTGAGTTTAGGAATTTTGTTGGATCAATCCATGGATGAGCTGGTAAAATCTAGAAATAGGCTTAGTTATGAAAGCACATTTTGAGATATTTTCATTTCTTAGATTGTTGAACATTTAATATCAATTGTTGATCTATGCTGTGAGTTTTGTGTTTTACCTGGCCAGCAGCTGCAGCCCCGCCCCCTGAAGCCACGCCCCTCCCCTGACTGACTAATTAACTCAGAAACAAACACACCTGCTCATTTTCAGGACTTAACCTCGATGAAAGTTTAGAAGAACAACGCTGGAGCTGGGAGATTTGGTGCAGAAAAAACGAATATAAAGGAAATAGTCTTGCTGCACAGGAAGAGTTTTTGTTTTCTCAGACTTTGCAGTGAAGACGGATGGAATTAAAATAAATCAATTAGAAAGATGAATCAGCTCAAGAATGGAAGTCATGTCAAATAAGAAAGGTAAAGTATTTAATTTTGATCTTGCTTTGATTCTCTCTCTCATGTTTGTGGTAATAGCTGGAGGTGTGTGAATGGTGTCAATTTGGGGTCAAGAACAAAAACGAAAAAAAAAAAATCATACCGTGGATGAAAAAATAAATTTTGTAAACGTGATTTAAAAACCGTAAGCAGAAAAAAATAATACCGTAAATGAAATCCGTAATCTGCGTGATCAGAACTTTGCAGGCAGTTTGTGACCGTGTGACATTTGTTGCAAAGATCACGTGACGCTGCTGTTTGCTTCTCATTGGATGCGTCTTTACGCACTAAACATGGTTGCGGTTGCTTATTTGTGGCCCTGCATGAAGCAGACATGCTTTTCTGCTGGTGTTTGGATGGATGGAGGGTTCACATCCTTTGTCAAAGCTGGGCGGTTTGTTGCTGGGCGTTTGGGACCATCTTCCTCTATCTCAATGTCAAACATATTTGTTATATTTGTTGTCATGTTTTTCTCATCTCTGACAGAATGTTTATGGTTTAAATATATGCGTTTCATATTAGTGGAGACGTATATTATCAGCCAATCAGATGGGTTGAACATTATAATATTAATTTTACACAGATACATTTGACCCGAATGACAATTTCTTTTCCTGAGTATTTTAGGTATGATGGAAAAAAAATCTTTAGAATTGATAATCAATGCCTTTTGTGTGAAAAAATATCTCCCAGTTACCTCTTAAAGGACCATACCGGCATGTTTGAGTCTAATATATTCAATTTTCATACATGTAACGTTACTGACAGTCATTTTCCAAACCATACTACTGGAACGGTGAATTCAAAATGTTTTTCCTACCTTCCAGACCGCCATTGGTTTCAGTTCATTCTGCTTTTAAAACCAACTTGAAACGTTCTTGGGATAGGTAATCCATCATCACCAGCAAGACGTGTATTCAGGGTTTTTTTTANACTTGAAACGTTCTTGGGATAGGTAATCCATCATCACCAGCAAGACGTGTATTCAGGGTTTTTTTTACAAGTTACATAATGTTAGCGTTTAAATGCAATAAAAAACGCTGAGTGAATGTATGTCTCCACTGGGGAATATAGTCCCAAAAGAAGACCTGCATTTATTGAAAAATTTAAACAACCGTGACTTCATAAGGCTGAGTAACTGTTAACAGGCCAAACATTGAATTTTAATGTGGGTGTTTCCCTTGAATATTTGATTTTGAAAGATTAAGAGATTTTGCAAAATATCACGAAAACTGAAATACGGTTCATCCTTAGGGAAATGATTGTCAGTAACATCACAGGTATGAAAATTGAGTATATTATGCTCAAATATCCTCAAAAATGACCGGTATGGTGCTTTAATCACAGTATGTTGTAAATGATAGAAATTAGTCTTTAAGTACTCATCTGATTCTTAAAGTATGCTTAAAAAAGGACTATTTGATGATTCCAATGCATAAAAACTTTTAATATAACTGGTTTAATACAACTGGTTTAAATTTGACACAACTTTATTAGTAAATACTACTTCTGAATAATATTAAATATACCTTCAAAAAATTTCCATGTGTATACTTAGTTTTACTTCAGAAACATGAGCAAAATGATCACAGTATGCTCCTAATTTAATTAAAATCTAAATCACATGACGGTCGTTCTCACCGGCCTTTCTTGACCCCATTTTGTAGAGAGCATTAAGAGAAGATCTAGGGGGCAAAGGTCAGACCAAACTACTGAAATCCCAGAGCTTAAAGGTGAGAAACTCACTCAGAGATGGTCATTTTTTCTGGGAAAGCAAGTATTAAATCCAGTCATCCTCAAGTAACTACATACCTGCTCACAACGCTCTGCATGTGTGTTTGTGTGTTTCTTCGTGTGCGTCCATCACTGTGAGGCAGAATTAGCATCAGGCTTTACTGATATCTCCTGTCTAGACCATAAGCAGAAGAGAGTATAAATCAAAACATGGATTGTTTGGCAAGTAAGTATTTAACTTACCATGAGGGAAAGTTGAAGTCCTGATACTTGTGAAGAAATGATTGCAATACCACAAAAATGACGATAGATGGCGCCAAAACGACAGTTCCTCATGATGAGAGAGGAGGTCAGTCAGGCTGCGCACCATCATTTCATGGCTTATAGATTTGTTCAAAATTAGCCAAGAGGTTTTTGTTTTTAAGTGATTTGTCGGACTGAAGGTGTTCTAATCTGACAGACAGTTATCAGATGTAAAGTGATAATTCTGCCTGGAGAAGATAAGCAGAATGTGATCACAAAAAGGCAGATAAGGACTATGGGAAAAAGTAAGAATTACTGGAGAAGGCGTGTCTGGCTGGCTCATAGGACAAATACCACTTCCTGTCTCCAAACCAGTTAAAAGTAAAGCAGCCTTTCTTCCTCTCCTCTTAAAATAGTTATTTCACCTGCTTCCAAAAGTGAAATTTTCTTGAAATCCAGTAATTTTCCTGTTATATTCTCATATTTCAACATATTTACATTTTCAGAAAAGTCTCAAAACAACTTGACGTACTGGAAACAGGCTGAAATTTTCTCATCACAAACTTTTTCCAACTTATTTTCAGAAAATATAGAAATAACAGACAAAATGACTTGTAAAGGTGAAGAATTTTGCAGTGTCCAATCTCTCTCTCTCTCTCTCTCTCTCTCTCTCTCTCTCTCTCGTGGGTGTTTTTCTGAAGGTCATTCTCTGGCAGAGCAGCATCATAACTACACAGAACACAATGTGTTATAATTTTGGTAAGGAACCTCTGTGTCAGCTGCCAGAGAAAGATGCAAGGAACTCAAAATGGAAAATGAATACCAACACATGGTGACCAAAAAAAAAAAAAAAAAAAAANAAAAAAAAAAAAAAAAAAAGCATACCTAAAGCACATAAAAGATTTTCCATACATGAAAATCTCATACGTTTACATAACTGTTCACATACAATGTATGAATGTTTTTCATATTATATATACACGCGTGAAATAGGTGAAGTGGCATTTGATGAATTTGAAATGATTTGAAATATCGTCATATACAGTGGGATCCAAAAGTCTGAGTCCACATGTAAAATCCGTGATGTTTTCCATGTAAATGTGGAAATAATCAGGAAGTCTGACATCACAAGAAGCTCTTTGGAACGTCGTCACATCATGCTGGATAACTTGGCTCATCAGGTTTTGCACAAACGTGTGGAGTCCATGATGCTGTCATTAAAGCTAAAGGAGGGCATACCAAATATTAAGATATTCTGACATTCGTACCAAATATTATTATTATTATTAATTATTAATTTTTTAATGCTTCTTCTGATTATTTGACTCTTCGTGTCTTGTGAAGCACTTTGAGCTGCATTTCTGTATGAAAGATGCTATACAAATAAAGGTTATTATTAAATACTAAANAAGCACTTTGAGCTGCATTTCTGTATGAAAGATGCTATACAAATAAAGGTTATTATTAAATACTAAAATATTCTGACGTTCATGTACATTTTTCAAAGATTCAACTTTTCACTCAGATTAATTGTTAAGATGACATTATTTGTCATGAAAACTCTTGCATTAAATTCAAAGAATGTGAAATAGAAGCATTTTCACAGTGGTCTCAGACTTTTGGACCCCGCTGTATGTTAATGGATAAATATAAATATGATGGAAGCATGTAGGGTTGATATGTAGCACGTCTCATGTAGAATGAACCGTTTCATGTCGTCATGTGAACTGAGAGCAAACGAGCAAATCTGATCCCCGAGGCAGAGAATAATCCAGTCAGTCATGTGGCTCCTGATGACGAGCTCAGAGTCCTGGATCAGGTACGCGCACACACACACACACACACACACTGCTTCTCTGTCAAAACTTTTAAAACTTGACGGCCTAAAATGTGGCAGTTTAAAGTTTTTACTCTTACAATGAATTGTGAAAGTCTCATAACACTGCAGTAATCAACTATTTAAATACTTTCAGTTTATATTAAATAGAAAGTAAGTTAATAAATTTACTCAAACATTGTACAAACTAAATAAGTACAAATTTAGTCATTTACTTCACTCTTTCCCTTTTAGGAGATGTTATACTTTTACTCCACTATCTTACCTATGTACAGTACTATATAATACTAATCAGATATGTAATCAGATATGTACTCTGTGATCTTTCTCATTTCTTAAAAATGATGACAATTTGAGGCTTTCTCCTAACATTGAAAATAAACTGTCCTAATAGAGTATTTGAGTACTTCCTGCACCCTGACGTGTTGTAAGAACAGCAAGACACATAACACGTGTGTGAAATCAGTTAATTTATTTTAGCTACATTACAATAAATAATAATCCTTGTAGAGTTCCAGTATACAAACTCCATGGAGAATTGTAAGCGTGCTGAGCCAGAAAATCGGTTCAAACTGTGTCCTGCACACGCAGACTTATGTCGTACACATACCGTATGTGGCTGTAACATGTGTGTTAGTGTATGTTTGAGCATGTAATTCTTCATCAAAAACATCACACTTAGTGTCACCATACTTCATGATGAGCTGAGCTAATGCTGTGAAATTAGGATGCTGAACTCACAACGCCGCTGTGACCTGTCTTCAACAAACACACACACACACACACACTGATGACCCGCAACTAAAGGAGATTACAGTGCTTACAATAGATATATCTGTAAATATGTGCAAATAGAAACAGATGATATGATGTGTTTGAGTTAAATCTGGTTTGGTACATTTTATACTTGTTTTGAGTTCGTTTGAGGCTGTTTGTGCACCTTGTTTGAACATGAAGCAGAAAAAAAAAGCAAGATTTTGACAACATGCCTCGAGTTTGTAAAGAAAACACCATAGCGCCTATACAAGGCCGCCAAAATGAAGAGAGAGAGCTTCTCATGAATCCAGAATCTATTTTTTTGGAAGATGAATAAAGGTGCTGCATCTGTGGCTGTGGAGTGTGTGTGGTTTACATAACAGGCTGGGCTTAAAGGCACGAACATGAGGAGGTAAAAGAAAAGCGAAAGCAGAATAAGAAGTAAAGACGGAGGATGGAGTGGGTGAGCAGAGGAGAAAAGGCATCCTGAAAGGGTAAAAANAAAAAAAAAAAAAAAAAAATGCCACAAGACTTTAGAGTTTGGAAAAGCTGTGTATGCCTGTTTGTGTGCTTACTGAGGAATGCAGGATGCCCATAAAACTGACTTGATACTGTTGCCATGGATACAGAGGTTAGGCTTAGGCGAGAAAATAAGACCACAAGAAGCAAAATGAGTTTTTGCTGTCATTTCTGCTGGTCATGTAGAGTCCAGCAGGGCAAGCAATACATTTTAGAAAATCGTTAAAGGATCATACCGGTGGTTTTGCGTGTTTGAGCCCAAGAAATGCTACCTGTGTACATGTTACATAAATGCTGCCAACCATTTAACAAAACATAAAACCGTTTTTGGTTTTGAGTTATTTTGCCAAATTCCCTAATCTTTCAAAATTACACTGTTTGAATTTGTTACAATTGCTGGCAAAGATGTAGATTTTCTTCTGTGTTAAAGTTAATTTGACAAAAAACAAAAGAAAAAAATAGACGTCATGTTCGCTGTGATGGATGTTTCAAATCCCTACAAGTTGATTTTAATAGTGTGCTGGAATGAACCAAAACCAATGGCTGCCTGGAAGGTAGGAAAAACAATTTGAAAATGTACCATTCCATTAGTATGCTTTGAAAAATGGTTAGCAGTACTGTAACATGTATGTAGGAAGTATTTGTTGGATTCAAAACATGAAAAACCATCAGTATGGCCCTTGAAATATAAATACATTTAAAAATACATAATGTACAAAACTGTGCAAAATTCATATAAAACTACAATGATAATCGGAGATTAGACCACTCAGCATGTCTTTCTTTGGCTTTTCCAGGAGAAAGGTAGAAGGAGGATAAACTGCACAAACATACATTTAGTCTGGACAAAGGCTGCATGAATGAGATTTTCAGAAACGTGATGTTTGATTTGGGGTTTGCATCGTCGTCCTCCTTTGAGTGTTTTGCTAAGCATGTTGGGAGCATTTAGTCCTTTAGCTTTTGTTTAGGCACTAAAATTTTGGTATACAGCAACTGTGTCACTTAAAGGTTTCTCAGTCCTCTGAGACGGGTGGGAATAGCTGATAACAGGATGCTTCAAATATAACTTCCCTGTGGCAAAGAGCATTTAAATAAGTTTTCCATGGCTACCTGAAATTATAAGGAATTTAATTGGATTCTCTGCCAAAAACTCAAAAAGCTTGACACTCAGTATGACAAGTTATCAAATCTCAGTTCAATAAAAAGTGCAACTCGTGAGTCCGCATGACTTTAGTTTGCTTGTAAGTAGTCACATGCAGAAAACTAAACTTTTCAGTTGCGGTTTGGATGCGAGCGTCGGCGTGATAGATTCCCCTGGAAGTCCACTTGGTCTGCCTGTCCATCTTTTTGCTGGCGTGTCTCCGTTCTGTCGCGGTGTCGCTCCCTCCCTTTGTTATTTGAAGCATCCGGAGCAGCTCGTCTGCCTGCTGGAGTCCAGCTGAGGCGAGATGGTGTCTGGTACCACGGATTTCAGGATGTCGTTCTCTGTGGCCATGATGTGTTTGACCAGGAAGTTTGCAGCTTCGCTTATGTTGAGATTGTCCTAAAAGAGAAGAAGAAATAGCAATTTGGTCTGATTGTAGAACTTACTACTCTCATATATAATATTATATATAATATTATACAGATGGAACAGAATGAAAGAGCAAAACTTTTTTTTTTTTGTCAGTACACTTCCTGCCTTAACCACATAATCCCATCGGATATAACTGTGACTGCAATTTTGTTTTCAGTTTGCAGAGCATGAAAAAAGTTGCTCAACTGTTTGGCTGAAATTGCAATTTCAAAATATGTCTGGTTGTCTTGATTTCACATGAATAATTTCACGTGAGGTGTAAATAGTCACAAACGAACAAAGTTTTGCATTGTCTACATCTCCTGACATTCCTGCACTTTTGGGTCTGCTGAACCTGCACCTTATAACCTTTGACCTTTCAGAATGTTGAGTCTCCATGCCATAAGACTGGCAGCGTGCTTAGACTCTTCCAACACATTAGTGCCAACAGAAGATGTGTGAATGAATACAACATTTGTAGAATTTATGGCTTTGGTAAGTAGAATATAATGTTAGAATTTAGCAAAACAGAGTATCCTTTCTAGTGTTTATAGTATATTTTAAGCAAATTCAAGTTTTTTGCATCATAAAAAATATAACTTTTGAACCTCCTCAACCTTTGCAAACTTATGTTGTGTCTAAATCCTGAGACGCAAAAGTCAAGATCCCAGATTTTTTTTTTTAAATATCAAATGTCTTTCTGAGATACTGGTAAATCTGTAATTCAAAGGATATCTAGATTTTTCAGTTCTATGAAGGCTAATGCAGTTGTTATTTAAAAAAAAAAAAAAAAANAAAAAAAAAAAAAAAAAAAGTCAGGAATCCTAGATTGCTTTTAACTTTTCACATCCATTGTTTTCTTCTGACCCTACTTTTTAAAATTATCCCATCGAGCCACTTTCCATGAGGATATGAAATTCCATTTAGCACTGTGGGGATGTTTTTCACTGACTGAAGTGACCTGAGTGGGAAAAGCTCTCCACTGAACATGCCGTCTACTCACTCTAACATCTATAGTTCAGCTCATTCATGACCATGTTAATAAGGAAAACTGATGGTAGGACGGGAAGAAATGGATTTCAGTGAACACGTACGCCTGGATGCAGAAGGGATGGTCATTTTAAATTTCTCAGCAAAAGACGTCTTCTCCTGCTATATTCCTTGACAGAGACGTACATTTCCTTCCACGTAGCTCTGTGTTGGGCAGGTTAAAATTATTTAGATTAAAAAAATAAGAATAAACGCTGTGTTGGCTGCGATGGATTACCTATCTTAAGCATGTTTCAAGTCTCTACAACTTGATTTTTAATAGCGTACTGGAACGAACTGAAACAAACGGCTGATTGGAAGGAAGGAAAAACAATTCTCATAATTACGCTCCAGTCGTATTTTTTGGGAAATGGTTGTAAGTAATGTAACGTGTATGCAAATTGTACTATATATTGAACTCAAGCATGCAAAACCACAGGTATGGTCCTTTTAAACCTTTCAGAGCTTAGTTTTTAGATTGCAAAGTATCACTCCTGGTCCTGGTCAGATTTTGCTAAATTGTTTTACTATGAAAGACTAATTCTCCAATACGTGTTAAAGGACCATACCACCCATTTTGTATGTTTGAGCCTAACATATTCAGTTTTCACGTTACGTTACTGACAATCATTTCCCAAGGATAAAACTGTATTTCAGCTTTCCTGATATTTTACAAAATCTGTTAATCTTTCAAAATCAAATATTCGNATAAAACTGTATTTCAGCTTTCCTGATATTTTACAAAATCTGTTAATCTTTCAAAATCAAATATTCGAGTGATCCACCCACCTTAAAAATCCATGTTTGCCAGCTAAGTCATGGCCATTAATTTTTCTATAAACACAGGTCTTCTTTATATTCCCCAGTGGAGACATACATTCACTCCGCACTTTTTTATTGCGCTTAAACGCTAAAATTACGAAACTTCGAAACAAACCTGAATACACGTCTTATTGGCGATGATGGATTACCTATCCCAAGAAAGTTTCAAGTATCAACAAGTTGATTTTAAAAGCAGAATGAACTGAAACCAATGGAGGTCTGGAAAGTTACAAATTTTTTTTTTTTTTTTTTAAACTCACCGTTCCAGTAGTATGCTTTGGGAAATAATTGACAGTAATGGTATGTGTATGAAAATTGAATATATTACGCTCCAACATGCAAAATAGACGATATGGTCCTTTAAAGTGTTGGCGTTAGCTGAGCTCCGAGTATGAGCGTTTTCTAAACATTGACAGCACCGCAGAGAAGAAGCAGGAAAGTTTTTGAAACCACATATGCATGATCTGTTCTCTTTGGGATTCTGGACTGATACATCAGAAGCAGCATCATCCACGGTCCCTTTGGCTGCAGGAAACGCCCTACTCTTCCGTCTCACCTTAGCGGAGGTCTGAAACGCCCCCACGAAGCCACGCTCCTTGCAGAACTGCTCCATTTTGATGCCGTTGTAGGTAAAATCTTTGCCCTGGTCACATTTGTTAGCCAGCAGCACCGTTGCAATGCTCTGTCCGTTAGCCAGCATTAGTTTGGAGTCCAAGTCCTCTTTCCACTTGGTGACCGCCTCAAAGGTCGTAGGTCGCGTCACATCGAATACTATGAAGGCTCCCATGGCGTCACGGTAGTACACTCGTGTCATGTTACCGAAACGTTCCTGACCTAGGAACAAACACACACACAATCAGAGGACTTAGTTGTGTTCTTCTCGTTCTTTATTTTGCCACATTTTTTTGGTATTCAACGACTTCAGCATACTTTCATCATGGCGCTTCACTGAAGCTTCAAAATATAATTTAACTTTTATATTTTTGACAAATCACAAGAGCCTATTTTTCTACTTTTTAGAACTTTTTCAGACATTTCCATGGGTTTCTGTTGCACTGCCTAGTATAGATGATTTATCAAATACACTGGCATGCAGCAATTCTTAAAGGACAATACTGGTGATTTTGCTTGTTTGAGCCCTATACATACAACCTGGATACATGTTATGTTACTGACAGCCATTTCCTAAAACATACTACTAGAACGATAAATTTTATAATGTTTTTGCTGCCATTGGTTTCAGTTCATTCCAGTACGTCATTAAAGTGGTTGTCAATAATATATCATGTGTGTGGTAGTTATTGAATTTAAACATGCAAAATCCCCAGGATGGTTCTTTTTGCTGGCCAGGATGGAACTTTTTGCTTAGTACACAATATTTATATTAATAAATTTGTTTTTAAAAAAAGGTAATAAAATAAATAATTTTTAGTACTTGTTACAGTTGCTACACTTCTTTCCAGTGAACTTCCTAAGTTAAAATACTTTCATATAATTGTTAATACTGAAGTATTTTATTACTTTTAGAACTTCTAGTATTCAGAAAACAATGCCTTTTTTTTTAAGAACACTTATATCACAACCATTTTATATTGTATTTGGGTGCAAAAACTGCACTTTGTCATTCATCTATATGACATCATTGTTTCCCAGGAACGATTTGGCCACAGATTCTAGCTGTTCTGCTGCATTTTATCAGCTGGCATTCTAAGACTGCAGTAAGACTGCGCCCACATTCCCACAAAACAGCACATTCTCTTCACCTCGCCGTCACGTTGCAGCTTGATGGTCAATGCAGTCCCTTGTTCCTGCTGGTAACAGGCCTACTTATCCTGACCAAATTAAACCTGTATTTTTGCCTGAACTGCAGTGAAAATAAACCTGGACCTAGATTTTAGTGGGATTGGTATTATTATACTTGTGAGGAATCAGATATAACCTGGTGAAGTGTGTTCATGTGTGTGTTTGCCCATACTTGTGTATTACGTTGGGAAATTAGGTGCTTGAGGAGCCGGTTGGAGGAGCTGTCAGCATGACATTCCCTGGGGATGTGTGTTCTGCTATTTAGTGAAAGTACTNCCGGTTGGAGGAGCTGTCAGCATGACATTCCCTGGGGATGTGTGTTCTGCTATTTAGTGAAAGTACTTGTTGGTCCAGACCTGTGTGTGTGTGTGTGTGTGTGTGTATGCATCCTGCTTATTTTGCATACCACACCTCTTGGAAGAAAAGTTTAAAAGATGAGCAAATATTAATGTGGGTGAGTTCTGTCATGGTTTTGCTAGAAGCACAAGTTTGACGATGACGCAATTCCGCTTAATCAACAAGAAGGAATGGAAATTGTAAAATGCCATGAATCAGGAACAACTCCCCCCCCCNAAGAGAATGGCTGTTTTTTTCCCACTCACATGGAGCCCTCATCAGCTGTGTGACACACACACACACACACATCACTCATATGACATGACATGCTGCTGTCATTCATTAACTTTACAGGCTCTAAATATACTGACGCATGACTCAGCTTTACATACATCACACACACAGAACATTTAAGATTTCCTGCTACAGCAACTATTACAAAATACAGAAGACAGTTTATTGATCCTATGGCTGTTGTCAAAATTTCTTGCCGGTAAACAAGAACATATTCTGCCTTATTAAATCAAACATTTTAATTTAATTGTATGTAATAAGCAAGGATGTGTGTGTGTGTTAGTAATGATATTTTGTTTTTATTTAGTCTACAATGACACTCCTGTGACTGCCCTTTAATTCTCCCTCACATGGGCTTGCTCACATGATGCAGCACCATACCCTGCATGAATGACAGCGTGCTGGCCTTCCCAAAGCAACAAGTGTCTGTGTGTGTGTGTGTGTGTGTGTGTGTGTGAGAGAGAGAGAGAGAGAGAGAAGTTTGTGAAACATGTCAAATGGCAGCACAATCCACAATGATGCTGCGGCCTCTTGAATTATGAATCTTTCGTAATTTTACAAACTTCCTGTCTCACTGTCATTTTGGAGGTAAAGTCTTATCTCTAAAACTTTTCAGGAAGTAAGAAAAGGAGCCTTAGTTTCTGCTAAACCAGTGTGTTAATGCTCTGAAAGGTTTTCCCAAATCCAAAGATTGTAGATTTTCCTGAACAACACCACCCCCCTCCAAAAAATAAAATAAAATAAAAAAAAAAGCTGCATAAGGTTCCAGAATATAAGCATTATGCCCCAAATATGACGTCAGCAGCGACTGACAGCTGTTGCTTTAACAGACATTCATTTTTCATCTCACGTCCCACCTGCGATGTCCCACAGCTGGAGCCGCACCGTCTCCGAGTCCCAGTTCAGCACCTTGAGGGCGAAGTCCACTCCGATGGTGGCCCGGTAGTTGGTGGAGTAATTCTGGTGGACATAGCGCCTGATGATGGAAGTTTTCCCGACTCCCAGGTCTCCAATCACCAGCACCTTGTACAGGTGCTCTTTGCGGAGACTCTGCATGCCTTTGGTCGGGTGGTTCGTCATCCCATCTGTCGGATCTCAGACACGCTTGAATTCGGTGTAAAGCTTGATCTTCTCGGTCCCGTTGCTCCGTGTCTCTGTCTCCGACTCTCCCCGTGGGTGGGGACCTCTGAGGACCCGCCCTGCCCGTGGGGAAGTGTGATCTTCTCATGGGTTGTGCTTGGGAACGTGTGACCCGCGCTCTGAGGAGACGCACGCTTTTTACGCAAACGCGCTTGAATTCTTTATGTAATATCTTTTACTACAAGGACACAAAGTCTCTACGGAGCCTCTTAGGGGTCGTGTGTGAAACAAAATAAATAAAGTGGGTAAAAAAAAAGAAAAACAAAAAAGACGCCCCTAAGGGGACATGGAAGAAAAAAATGAGTTGGAGGTTAAAATAAATCAGCTGGAGGTTCAAAAAAAACCCTTTTTTCCTCTTTGTTATTTTTTCCTCGTTTTTTTCTCCTTGTTTCTTTCTCGCTTTTTTTTCCTCTTCTGAAACATACTAAAAGCTACAGCGCATGCAACGGAGCTGTTTTGTTATTAATGTACATAAATACACTGTTGGAACTGCCAAACACTAGAACACTGTCAAAAGTAGTAGTGACTTTATTCACTGACTTGTTTTTTCATCGGAACTTGTAGTGGGTACAGTCACAGACACGTTAGCTGCTAGCTAGCATTAGCAGTTACCTAATCGTAAATCGTTCCTCAAACAGCAGCAAAACAGCTCCGTTGCATGCAATGTAGCTTTGACCTATTTTTAGTATGTTTCAGAAGAGAGAAAAACAAAGGAGAAAAAAACGAGGGAAAAAAAGAGAAAAAAAGTTTTTTTCTGATTTTTTTTTTTTTTTAAACTTCCANTTTTTTTTTTTTTTTTACCCACTTTATTTTTTTTACACACATGACCCCTAAGGGGATCTCTAAGTCTGTTGCTCAACAGTGAATTTGCTGTGTTGCGGCTGTTTTTCTAACATGTGCACATGTACAAATTAAAATGTGTAAGTAGAGGAGGAAAGTAGCTTAAAGGGTTATACCTGTGATTTTTTTTTTTGCTATCTGCATACACGTTACATTACTGACAACCACTTTCCAAAACAAAGCCCTATTTTAGTTTCCTGGTATTTTGCCAAATCCCCTAATCTTTCAAAATCAAATGTTCAGGTGATGCACGTCTTGTTCACTATGATGGATTACTTTTCTCAAGCACATTTCAAGTCTCCGTAAATTGATTTTTTTAGAGTGTAATGGAATGAACTGAAATTAATAGCTGTCTAGAATGTAGGAAAAACTGTTCTAATAATTACCACTTCAGTACCATGTTCTGGAAAATGGTTGGCAGTACCATAATGAAATGTGTTTGTGGGTTGTATTTATTGGGCTCAAACATGCAAAATCACAGGTATGGCCCTTTAAGGTAATAACGCTGGGAAGCCATGCAAACACGGTACTGCAGTTGTACTTGCATGAATATGTGGAGTATTCCAGGCATTTTAACTATGTAAACACATTAATCCAAATACATTTTACAATATATAAAATAATACACCATCTTGATACGCTGAACGTTTTCTCGTCATTTGATTTCAAGGATAAACAATTAGTCGGCCTTCAGGGCCATCCTCTCTCCCTGGCCTCATCAAAGCTATTATGCTATAACTATGAATAAACTTTGCCCGCCACCTTGTGAATGTTAATTTCACAGAACAATTTTGGTCCACAATTTACGGCGTAGGAAATTATATCACGCGTTATTTAATAAAGAGTGCCCTAGAAACCCTATTTCCAGTTAGGTTTATTCATTTTCAGGCAGCGATTTGACACAGTTATCTTCTTATTTAGAAAAGGCCCAGAAGTAACATCAACTTAGGAAGTGTAAAAATAACACAGGTTCCAGTTCTCAGCAGCAAAAAGACTCACAATCAACATTTAGCTGAGAAATCAGAATTTCAAGTTTGATTCCAAAATGAGAAAACCAGCAAAAGCAAAAATTGACATCTATTTACAAAATGATTGCTGCATGAACGCAAAGCATTATGGATTCCACAATACTTACATTTAATAGATGTGTTTTTGCAGCATTGGCATGAAGTATTCCTACAGTGTGAAGAGCATTTTGGAGCAAAATCTTTAATTTAAGCATCATTATATTATGATGCGGCATAGGTTCATTCTAAGCTGTGTATGTCTGAAAAATACATGCAGAAAAAAAGAACAATAATAGAAGTCTTCAATTATAAGAGAGAATTATTGGCAAAAATTGCAGAATGAACCTGCAGAACGTCAATTGGCACAAACTTGCATGCAAATATGGCAATTAGCTAAAATAGTTTTCACTCTAAACCAGTACAGTTATTATGAAAACAAACATATTTTTTGCATACAGCATAAATAAGAACTGAGAGACTAACTCATACAAAATATACACTTGTTCCTACATGAGCATCATAAGTTACAGCTCAGTTATTATTTGAAAAGCTTCTCGTTTATGTTTTTAAATTATCAACCTGCAATGCATGTAAGGAATAATAAAACTATCTTAAAATTAATAACATCCTGTCAGAATGACTGAAGTGCCTGAGAAATTATTAGAATCTAAATGATCCAGCACTGATTGTTAATGGCCAGTGTGAGTCCATTTAGTTAAATTTACAGCAGGAAGACACTCTGGCATGTATCTAAGGTGAGAAGCCAGAGCTTCTCTTAGAATACTGATTGGAATAAATCATTTTGGAATAGATGCTTGAGAATTCTGGCACACTTTTAGTTTTCAATAATTGGTTTTAAACTTATCAATGGTGCCTTCAGGAACTTTTCAAAAACTCAGGAACTTTCCTTTGTTCCTCATGAAGGAACCAGGACCCATTTTTATTGGAACTATAGTTCCTGAAACATTTTTTCTAGCTCCTATTCCAGGGTAGAACCCTGGAATAGGAACCCTCTGATGGTTCAAAATGTGCTTTGTGGAGCTCACAAGACCAAACCATTTTCCTCCAGCACAACCAGGTGTACTACTGCCATTTTTGTAAACAGCGAAACAGCAACAGTGTCATTTTGAGCCTTTTCAGAAACAATCTCCTTAATTCCCGCCATTGCTTGTGTGGTAGTAATGTTCTGGCACATGTGGAAGTGACATGACTGTTGCACTGTCTGCATCCATTGCGCTAATTTCCATAATTTTCACTTTACTTGAAGTGGTTCTGGGTAAAGCAGGCCCTGATTTAGTCCAAACTGTAGGTCTGAAAGCACCTGTTAATATCAGGATTATTATTTTGTTGCTATATCCAGTAATCTAGATTTTTTTTTTTGTTATGTATAAAAAAAGTAATCAATTACAAATACAATTCAGAGTGCAAAGAAATCAAGACATCATGCAACCTGGAAATAAGTTGAGCCAACAGAAGATAGCACTCATTCAGCAAGAAGAAGCTGAAAGAAAAGGATATTTTGGTCAAAACTCATCCTGAGGTGAAGTTACTTTGGTCCATTTCATATAATTATTAATTATCTTACATTCGGCTCAAGTTAAAGAAAGAGAAAAGCATTAAAAAAGTCTTCATGGAGAGACACCTGATGATTTTAGATCCAGGGCGACAGGTTCTCACATTCCCTAATTCAAGATGGACGGGGTTTTGTTCTTAATAAATGTGTTTTTCCCCAAGAAAACAGAAGTCTGAGATCCTGCCAGTCAGCAAAACGTGCTTCCTGTTTTGCACAAGAGTGTACAATTCCTCCTTTTGCATCAAGATAGCAAATGATAATGCTGCATGCTTTATGATGTCTTCTGTGATGAGCAATACTTTAGAGGATGGAAACGTGTCAAGTTAGACCTTTTACATGCCAGAAAAACATTTTGTGAGCTGGTGTTGCCTGGATAAAAGACTTTGTGGTGATTTTAAAAAGTACATTGAGCTCTGTCTCAACGGCAATATGAATAACTTAAATCAATCACATATGTGCAACAGCAAAAGTATACGCACCTATAAGCACACCATCTGTGCTTAAGATAACAGATGATGTAAAATGTACTGTGTAAATCAGATTTAGCATTTTGATACTTCTGAAACCTGTTGAAGCCTTTAAAATGCCCAGATGTGTATTTTAGTTTGACAAGATTTTTTGCTGAAAAGACGACAAAAGATGAAGCAATGTTTCTGCATTCAGTATTTGCCATCTTCATATGTGGCTTCATTTATCAACCCAATGCAACCAAGGACTGAAAAAAAGTCTTTAATATTCACAAGATTGCAGAGCCCCATAGGGGGTCATGTGTGGAAATAAACATAAAGTGGGGGGAAAAAAAATGGGTTAAAAAAAAACAAAAAGCAGTGCCCCTAAGGGGACATGGAAGAAAAAAAATGACTGCGGTAAAAAAAANGGGGGGTACCTTGTGGGTACAGTCACAGACACTTAGCTACTAGCTAGCATTAGCATTTAGCTAATCGGAAATAGTTCCTCAAACAGTAGCAAAACAGCTCCGTTGCATCGATGTAGCTTTGACCTATTTTTAGTACGTTTCAGAAGAGGAAAAAAAAACAGAAAGAGAAAAAAAACCCGAGGAAAAAAACAAGGAGAAAAAAACGAAGAAAAAAAAGAGAAAAAAGAATAAGTTTTTTTTTTTTTTAACCCCCAACNTTTTTTTTTTTTTTTTTTTTTTTTACTCACTTTATTTTTTTTTCACACATGACCCCTAAGGGGCTCCATACAATATCTTCCCAAAAGGCATCTAATAGTTTAGTTCGGTTGAAGTTTTGCCTTTTCGAAGTCTAAAAAACCCACTCAGACCTCTGCGGAGAATGGTGCAGAGCGAGCCGGTNTTTGCCTTTTCGAAGTCTAAAAAACCCACTCAGACCTCTGCGGAGAATGGTGCAGAGCGAGCCGGTTTAGAGAGAGGAGGAGCTCTGGCTGTAGTGTCTCAGCAGCAGCTGGTCGTATTCGGCCTCAGAGACCGGGGAGGACAGCGAGGGGGATGAGCTGCTGTTGGAGCTCAGAGATGAGTCTCTGAACGGCGAGGGCGGCGTCAAGTCCGACAGCTCCTCCATGTCTTTGGCTCTTCTGCTGCTCAGGCAAGCCCCGTCCACGTGCTCATAAACCCTATCTGCTGGTTGACTCTCGCAGAAATCAGACACGACTGCAACTTCAGCATACGTGGTGAAGGTGGGAGGGGCCTGCCTGCTCCTGGACGTGAGGTACTGAGGCGGGCAGTGGGCGGAGTCTCCAGGCGTGGCATTGACCATCATTGTGTTGAGCTCACTGATGTTGGCAGTGAAACGGTTAACCACACAGCTGATTTGGTCCATGATGGTGATGCCCTGAGATTGGCCGCCAATCACCCCGATGCCGATGTCACCCACTCCTACAGCACTAATGTCCACACTGTCATCCAGGCCAACAATCGCGCTCTGGCTGTTATCCGCACCTCTTCTCCTGACCCCAACCAGGTGATCAGGTACAAAGGCAGGAAGAGCCTGTGCCTCCTCTTCATCCTCTCCCTCCTGGAAGCCCCTTGCCTTCGCTGCAAGCTGGCTGATAGTGGACAGAGGTGATGGAGAGGGCGAGCAGGACTGGTAGGTGTCAACGATGAAGGGCTGGGACATCTGTGACTCTTCATACTCCTCTCTGACGCCAGAGTCTGCAGATGTGTCCGTACCTTTAGAGAAGGGCTTAATGATGGCCGTCTGGTTCGCCTCTACCATCTCCATCTTCTTCACATGGAATGACATCCTCTTCCACAGGTTAGGCCGGTAGCTTTGCTCATTCTGCGCCCAAGTCATCGACTTCCCATTGGAGCTGAGAACGTATGAGAGAGACGACCATAAAACAACATGTTCTCTTACATATGGCTGAAATAGGATATCGTTTAAAATTTACCACATAAAACAAGTTATATTACTGTTCGTTTTAATAATGATTAATACATTAATGCTTTATAAAACAATAATGAGCCATAATTTGCTTTTTTAAGCTCTTGAATTCATCAGGAAGACCTTCAACATGGAATGTCTCACCACTTATGGTCTGCAGAAGAGCCTAAATCAATTTATTAACAACTTTTTATGACTGCAGACAAGCTGGCGAGTCACCGGTTCTTCTGGTGTCTCGAGTCGACTCAGTCCAATGATCCATGTGGACCAAGTCATAAACGCAACAGAGCCGTACATTTGGTTACTTTGGTTCTGTTACTTTAATTATAACTGTAAGCGATTCAATAAATTTCTATAATTTTTTTTTCAAAGTACAGCCTTCCTACCCCTCGTCTGCTAAAAGACTGAATCGGTGACTTAGATGTGAACCTGTTTTTACTGTTTGACAGAATCAAGTTACTAAAATGAACTGAAAAGCCAAGTTTATTATCATGGAGGAACCCTGTATTACTCCAGACTTTATGACTTATTATAAAGTGAGAAAAGCCATTAATAAAATTATAATAATTGTAGTTCTGCATGCTTCTTAGAGTTATAAATATGAGGCTTTATATGTATGTATGTGTATGTATGTTATCATTAGCAGATGTCAGGATAATGTTAATGAAAGATCCCTCACCTCTCTAACCTGAGCTCCACGTTCCACTTCTTCTTGTCAGTTTCTACCATCCTTCATTCTATCTTTTCCTTCCATGTAATTTGCCACCTCCCTCCATTTTCCTTTACCTTCCCTAGAAAGAGAAATCCTTAAAGGCCACATGCTTCTTCTGGGAGCCCTTAACCCAAATAAGAAAACCTCCTCTCAGCTCAGGGACAGTTTTTCTTGGCTTCATATCCACCTTGTTGCAGATTATTCAGCTCTGAGCCATCAAAGACGCTTTATGAGTGGATGTACAGTAGCTGGTAAGGTGCTTATGTGGTCTGGATTTCTTCTCAGCAGAGCTTTGATCTCTGTTCAGACTGAATATTTATTGAGGAGAAAAGTAGCTTAGATGCAGAACAATAAGCTCAATTGCAGTGTCTTTACAATTTGACGGTGGTCTGTCATGTCCATACCTGCCTGCGTCATACGTGTTTCCTTTCAACTCGCTCCTGTGTTTGTTACCGTCTTCTTTTCTGGCTCATAGTCTCCCTTTTTTTTAAAATGTAATCTCTGTAGCTCTAGTGCATGACATTAACACTTCCCACTCAGGCAAGCCATGCTAAAAATAATGCTGTATCTATGCCCTGTTGCATAAAAGTCATAGCTTTTTCTCCTCATGATTTCTCTGAATATTAATTTCCTCACAAAAGCTTTGTACAAAAGAGTGTTGCAGCCCAGTCCATTAAGAATAAGTAAAGTTGCCATGATGATGTTCTTCCTGTTCAGGATGATCAAATCTTGATTGCAATCCAAACTTTATTTTTAATATTTTACATTATGATTATTAAAAATGTCTGCAGAAAATCTGAGAAAATGGAAACCAAAGGAGGAAAAAACTTGTATTGTTCTACACGAATAAGCCAAAATGTATGTTTTGGGAAATGGCTGTAACATAACCTGTATTCATGTTGTATTGATTGGGCTCAAAATTATAGGTATGCTCCTTTACAGAATTCCTTAAAGCTGCAAAATACAGTTAAGGACAAACTTTTATTTTTTTGGGATATTTCCTGAGAGCATAAATTTGATGTTAAATTTTTAGATGGTTTGTGGAGCTGAGCACAAATACTAAGCCGTCAATTCATTCGTACACATCTGCTGGCCTCCACATACCTGATGTTGTCCTGCCCAGAATCCCGGCGCCGAAACATGTTAGCCATGCTGCTGGAAGATTTGACAGCCTTAGCGGCATTTTTGGCATCACCTACATGCATGCGGACCACTGTGGATGTTGTAAAAGCGCTGCGGACGTTTTTCTCTGGCTTGGCGAGCATGATGTACACCTGAAAACGAACAACCAACTTCTTTTAGCACATAGATGTGGAAATATCCAAGCTATTTTACCGTAAACCTGATTGTGTGAGAATGTCTTTGTTACCTTTGGGACAAACATGCAGCAGAGTGCCACCGTAGCACTGAGGCTAACGCTGAAGCACATGGTTATGATCTTGTAGTTGGAGCCAAAGTAAATAGGAACAAAGGCCAGCCAGATGATGCAGGTGGTGTACATGGTGAAGGCGATGTACTTTGCCTCGTTAAAGTTAGCAGGAACGTTACGGGTCTGGAAGAGAAATAGAGAATGTGAAAATATGAAATTCCAGCCAATGTATCATCATGATTCACCGTGATGCTGAACTACCTTGAAGGCGTAGAAGGTGCAACTGAGGATAAGCAGACCGTTGTAGCCCAGCGGCGCCACCACCCCCAGCGTGGTCAGGTTACAGATCAAGTGAACCTCACGGATGCTGGGATAGTCATGGATCACCTAGAAGGAGAGAGAGGAAGAGATTTTTCTCTGATTATGTGAATGCAAATGAACTTCTCCCACATTCTGACACACACACACACACACGTACACACACCTGTGGTGGCTCTATGATAAGAAGTGCCACAATAATCCCCAGCTGCAGCAGGATGAGTAGAAAGGCGATGACTAACTGTGCGCAGGCAGACATAAAACGTGGTTTCTTGGTGCAGATCTTCTTCTTGCTGCCTGCCAGGATCCGTGCTATACGATTCGTCTGGATCAAGAGTAGATCAAATGGTTATGTACATTTCAGTTACATTTACTGTAGGATTCCTTTTCCAGTTCCTATATCTTAAGCATTAACGCCCAGAATTATACTACAACTTGTATCATTTCTGCTATTTTTACTAACAACATGCAGCATCTGGAAGTACCTTTTCCACCCATGATCTTAGATCCCTTTAAAGTCACAAGATCATACAGCTTCTCATCAGATGTGAAATTTCAAAGGTCCCATTAAAAGAAAAATACCATGTCTATTCATCCTACACGTGGGAACATTTACAGAATTCCACACCAACTAAAAAGTTCTGTTAATGGTATAGAGAGTTTCACTTATTTCATTCATTGCAAAAATCCTAGAAATCTGAATCAGTACCTATGAAGCTGAAGGGGAAGCAGGAAGATTGGAGAAGTCTTGGGCAGAAAGTTTAAACAGGTTTACCTTGGTGACGAGAGCGGAGTAGCTCATGGCAGGAGACAGACCGATTCCCAGCCTTTGCAGGTAGCAGTACACAACATGTGGCTTGATGATGAGGCTGAAGGTGCACAGGTAGCCTAGACAAATCCCAGCCAGGATGATGTAACACAACTCACGACTGGATGACTTCACCACAGGAGTGTCCCAAAATCTATATGCAAACACAACGTAGATTTATACCCAAGAAAGAATTAAAGGTAGTTAAAGTAGTGAAAGGATTTGTCTAATGTAACCATTTTTGAATAATTTTTTTTTTCTGATCCTGAAGCTAAACATCTGCTAAAAATGTTAATAATATTGATTCTGGTTGTGCAGGGCTACTAAAAGCTGTAAACTTTAGCTTTTAATTACTTGATGAAGACAGAAGTAACAAAAAGTGTAGCCATGAGGCCCAGGCAGGCGAAGACGACTGCAGCGATGGGTTCTGGATCCCCCCAACGCACATACTGAACCGGGATTGGCTCGCAACCTGTGGGGTTCAGGGAAATGATCGGAAAGAAAAAATAAGACAGAAAAATTCCTGCAAATTTAAATTGTCCTCAAATGCATCTGGAAATGTGTGTGTGACTGTGTGTGTGCATGTGGCAGCAAAATAGGACACACTTCATGGCTTCAATAGATTTAGTCAATGTGCATGGAAAGTCTGCAGCACTTAGCACCGTTATGAGAGTTGTGACAAATCTGTTGGCTAAGAAACATTAAAAAATCTGAAGACATGTCAGAGAAAGAGGAAAAACAGACATTGGACACTGCAAAATTCTTCACCTTTAGATGTCATTTTGTCTAATATTGTTTCCTAGGTGCCTTATTTTCTGAGAATAAGTGAAAAAGAATCGACCCGGTGACAATATTTCAGCCTCTTTCTAACACATCAACTTGTTTTGAGACTTTTCTGAAAATGTTCTGAAAATCTTGAAAAAAGCTTTTTTTTTCTGAAATCTTTTTTTCTGAAATTACAACTCTGAAACTTTTCTGAAAAAAACTTTTTTCTGAATTCTGCAAACGAATTCTGAAAATCTTGAAACAAAAGAATAATAGCAAAATCACTGGATTTCAAGAAAATTACACTTGATTCTTGAATTTTGGAAACAAGCAGAAATAATGCTACTTTTTAAAGAAAATAATAATTTGAGGAATCAATAATAGAAAAAAAAAAAAGGCTTGATAAGATGGATGTTTGCGGTGTGAAAGCGAAAACCTGCTGACATGATATTTGTTATTTGCTCCACAGGATATGCCCAAAAAAAAAAAAAGTGGGCGTAAGTGTCTGTCCAAACTCCAGAAGAACAGAAAAATCGTGGGAGACGGTGAATGTTTGCAAAAGGGCAGAGAGGGATTCTAGCTGTGCTTACAGATTTGGTAGCAATCTAAGCTTCAGCCAAATCCGTTATTCTGGCAAGGATCTCGTGTGTTGGCTTGTGTCCCTGTGTGCAGAGGCAATGTGTGGTGAGTTTATTTTAGTGTGTGGCAGTCTGTTGTGGTGCTTTGTAAGATGTAAGGGGATCTGAGGGTGTGCGACCTGGATTCAAGGCTCCTCTGGCCTGTTTAGAGATCTTATATCTATAACATGTCAGGGTCAGGGACTGGACTACATACAGGCTCAGGCCCAATCCAGCCCCTGTACCCTCGCCCTATGCAGTCCTCGTCTGTTTTTGCGTTCCCGTGGAGGGTTTGCCATATTAAGGGCCATCCCACAAGCTTTGTCCAAAAATGGAAGAGACATGAGTAAAGGGGTCATGGTTAGGGATCGGTTTTGGAACCGGTCTGAGTGTGTTTTACCTGTGAGATCATCGGTAGGCCAGGAGCCCAGGATACAGGCCCGACAGGTGTACTCATCAAACACAAACTCATTTTCCTTGCAGGGAGTGCAGGTCCAGCAGCAGCTCACCTCACCTTTACGGATCACCTAAGACACAACAAAACACACAAAAGAAAGAGCTGAAAGTCTCACAGGAAAGTAATATGGTCACATTTTCAGCCATTTGTGATGCAGAGCTCCAACGACACCTTTCTGCACCCCTGTAGAGCACAGAAATGAGAATTTCTTTCTTTTCTTTTTCAGTTTTTCCTGATTTTAATTGTGGTAACTGGCTCATATAGCAGTTAGGAATTAGTCCTCAGCTCAGCTTGTTCTCGTTGTGTTTGCGTGGATTTCCTCCAGATTCATCCCACAGTCCCTCAATATGGACAGGAGAAGAAGAAATTTTAAATTACCCTTAGGCGACTAGGATGGTGACCTTTTGGGAGTATTTCCTCTACTTTTTTATTATTATTTTTTTATTAAACTTTATTTATATAGGACCCTTCTTAACAAAGTTACAAAGTGCTTCACATAAAATAAAAACAGCAGAAAAACAGCAAATAGACAGCAAATAGAGAAACAACCCAGGAATCATAAAACAACAAGGGATAAATGAAGGTTAAAAGTGACTAATTAGCAAGAATAAAACAAACAATAATTTATACCTAACAATGCATAAATCCCTTTCTATAAAAGAAAGTTTTAAGAGCAGATTTAAAAGCTGCTAAAGATGTAGTCTGTCTAATTTCAATAGGTAAAGTGTTCCAAAGTCTGGGGGCTCTAACAGCAAAGCCCTGGTCCCAGCCGAGATCTGGGAACAACCAGCAGAACTGCATCCACCGATCTCAGAGAACGCCTGGGTGAGATGCACCTTGGAATCGTCTTCACAGGTGGTTAAAAAGTGATGGAGAGTGAGTAAAAAGCTGAATCCAATGGGAAGGGTTTGGCTAATATACAGTATAGTAATTCTCCAAAATGTGTGTTTAGAGATACGACGTGGAGACTGAATCCACTGATCTGACTGAAAGCGGAGGCTTTGACAAGCTCAGCACAGACAGGAGAGAGCAAAGCCATTTTGTTGCAAAGTAAAGAACACAGGCTGGAATCAGAATCTGGATCACGGTCTGGAGGTGACTGCCAATCCCTTTAAAGCCTTGCACGAGCACCAGGATTTTGAATTCCCTACAAGCTGCAATACAGAGTCAATAGAGAGTGTGTGGGAAGAAATTAACGTGGGAGACAATAGAGAGGAGCAGACTGCAGTGTTCTAAATGAGTCGGAGGGGCTGGAGGGAGTTACAGAAGCCCATATGGGAGATGATGAAAGCTCGAACAAAGAGCTTTGCTGAGTCCCTGGCGTGGCCCTAAAGGAGTGATTGGAGAGACTCTGTAGATTGCAAACCTGCAGGATTGTGATATTGCTGCAGAGTGGGTTTTGATAGACACTTTTCTGTTGTAAAACCAGGAGAAGGATAATAAAGAAACATTAAAAGCATCCCCAACAGTGATGTCAAGGATGTTAGGCAAGAAAATAGTTTAGGGATTAAGTGGGTTAATCCACCTACACTGTGCCAACATATTGTCCATCTACACTGCTCCTGAATGAATCATCTGTTGAAACTTGAAGAAATGCAATAAAACTTGTTATATTTGACAGAAATCTGTCTCCACAGTTTGATAACTTGGTGTGTGTGAAGTCTGTCGTACCTTTATCTGTGCCTTCTGGCAGGGCTCCGAGCAGACTGACTGGATGATGTCACTGCTGTTAGTCCAGATTTCTTCATCGTTCATCTTTAGGCCGCCTTGGTCCCAGCTTCCCACATGGATGTAACTGTACTCATCCTCGCCTGTATGCTTGAAGTTCATGATTTCATACCTGAGACACACACATACTGTTACTGTGAAACAGCAGATGCAGAAATTTAAAAGATCCCTCCACTCAAAAATGTGTTTTTCGTCGTTGCTTAGCTTGGAAATTTCACTTTTCATTGTGCAGATTGATTTCTGCTTGGTTTTTCACTAGATGCTGTAATCAGATTCCTTTGCTATCGGAAAACAAATATCTATCTACCTACCTATCTACCTATCTAACCTCTAATTCGTACCTGCCAGGTGAGTCCCCATTCTGGTCAAAGTGGATGGTTTCCCCAGATACACCAGTAAAGCTTGTTTTCATCAGGAAATCCAGTAGTTGTTGGCCATCAATGGGCTGCATTACATCACACAAACCCTAAGAAAGAGTAACAACTGTGATTATCGTCCCAGACAGGCTGAAAGTACAGAAACACACATGCTGCACATTACTATACCTTATATCCTGGGCAGAGGGCTTGCTGCATGGCATGCAGGCCATAAGCCATGGAGTAGATGGCGTTTATGACAAAGCCCATCTTGGTGTCCTGGGCATAATGATGGCGTAATGACTCTCTCCCTGTGGAGAACAGAGACCTGCTCCATCAGGAGATACCCGATCAACAGTCTAGATCAGGGGTGTCAAACTCAATCACAGAGGGAGCCCAAATTAAAAAATAGGGTTCAAGTCGAGGGCCAGACAGGGTCAACCTCCAGACTTAAGTTGGCCTCATTTTTATCAGAAGTTATGACAAATTATTCATACACTAATATGAACTTCACTTTAACCGCTGCTCCCAAGACATCTTATAGAATTCAAAATAAATAACACATCAGCATCATTCATTTTTTTATGTCTTCCTCTCTGTCAGCAGTGTTTCACTGACTCATTTCCTATGAAAAAGTTTTATCACAGGCATCAAAAATAGCCAGAAAACTGTCANGTTTCACTGACTCATTTCCTATGAAAAAGTTTTATCACAGGCATCAAAAATAGCCAGAAAACTGTCATTTTTCTCAAGGGAAATCCAAAATCACTCTTTGGTTTTCATTAATAACACCAATAAGCAAAATGAGAAGAATATTTTAAATGTGATCATGCCTTCTTATGTTATATTCTTTAATTTCGGCCACATCAGCTCTGCTAACAAACAGGTTTATCTCTGTCAGCAGCAAACAGCTTCTCTAACTCCACCTGTGCTGAAAGCCTGTTTTCAGAATCGTCCTTTCGTTTGGCCATTTCTTCCGCGGGCTAGCTTAAAGTTCATTAAAAGCGACTGGATGGACATGGAGGAGAGGGCAGTGATGCTTGCAGGTGCTGATTGATGCGCTGGCTGTTGCAATGCATTCTGGGATTTGTAGTACCCATAATGTGCGCGCTATATACCAGCGGGCCAGTTTTTATAGAAATTAGATATTTTCCTCATGGGCCATATATAATTGTATCACGGGCCGGATGTGGCCCACGGGCCTTGAGTTTGACATGTGGTCTAGATGAAAATATGTGCGATGACGTGTGAGGAACCTTATTTTTGAGTTGCACTAACAGGTGCAGGTGCGGTTGTATATGCTGTTCTCCTGTGGGTGTCCCCTCAGTCTGCACTGGAAGCGGTGCTGCCAGAATTCGGGGAACCAGGGGTTCCTCAGGTTGCCATCAGGTTTTAGGTTCAGATAGTAGTCATCGAACCAGGTCACATATGCTGACTTTAGCTTTATAGTGATGCCACCAGCTGCCTCCTTCTGGTAGCCATCAGTCACGTCGTACCTGTCCGCCCAGCCATCGCTGGATAAAGAGACCAAGAATATGTCATATTAAGAATTTACCATGAACTTCTTCATTTTTGTTACCTTTTTTTTTTAACCTTTCAAGCTAACTAACTCCAGAGAGTTGTAACTTATTACATAATCAGAGTGCTTTCCTATTGATTTTCTGTTTAAATGCAAAAATACATACATATGTGTGACATGCACCAGTAATAGATGGCAGATTTTTCTGTACTGCAACCATTTCAACATTTTAGTAATTAATTTATTCATTTATTGCTACTTCACATTAGAGTTTGACTGTTGACGGTACAGCAGTTTTAGCATAACTCAGGGAGGATTGCTAATTGCCATCTATCTGAGTCGCACCAAGTCAGCCTGTAACCTGTGTGTTATATTGGCCACTAGAAGATAGACTTCTACTCGTTTTCTTTAGTGTGTGTCCTCATGTTCATGACTTGAATCCACTTGATGCATTGATGTTCACAACACAGAAACAACAGGATAATGGGAAAGCAAAAATCCTAAAACCCTTCCACTCGCCCATCCCAGCAGTGCAGAAAGTAAGTTTTACTGTACCAATTCTGAGCTTAATCATATAAATTTCAGATGGTCAACACTCAGCATGATAATGGTATTGGAGGAAAAAAGTATCCAGCATATGATGGTCGTGAATTTTTAATGTAAAACACCAGAGTTGATGCTAATGATTATATTTCGAAACATTGCTGCACAGATTGAAGGAGACAGCGGGTGCCTTGCAAACTGAACCTAATGATCACTCTGCAGAGTAACAGTAGAATAAAATATTCAACACGGTGACTCAGGCCTACCAACACAGAAAAAAAAAGTACATTTCCAAAAAATAGTGTTCAGTGGAAAATAAGTTAAATTTAAGTTTTAGTGTTTCGTAAACTTCCAGTGATTGAAGGTTAATAGTGCAGGCTATATGCTTATGTTGTTAGCTTAGCTTTGTGTGCCTTGCATTGTGGCCTGTTTTGTTTTATTTTGTATTTTATTTGTTGCATACTCTATTACTTCCATGACCTACATCTATAAACTAATGCAGATGATGACACATTTCTGCCTGTGGCAGTGATGCCATTCACAAGGCATTCATTGCACAATCATGAACGAACATGCATGCACTTCATATTATACAGTCTGCACATATTATCAATAATATTTCACTTTTTTTTATCCTTCTCCTGCTGTGCCTGGATCTGGACTGAAATACAATTTACTCTGGGTCCAGACTGAACTAAAATACAATATAATCAGACTAGAAATTTCATCAGAATTTTTATTTTTTAGTACTTCCTGTCACAATGGAAGTTTTATTTTGAAGGAATGTAGTCTGTACTTGTTCGTGAATATTGATGAAAAAGGGAAACCTGTACAGCACAATAATTTTTGTTGATATTGAGAATAATTTAAGGTGGTGTACTTAAGAACCTGCAAAAGGGGGTAACAAGGTGTGTAAGCGTGTAAGCTATCAAGTGTCAACGCTAATTAGCTTGTTGTGATAAGGATTATTACTTATTTACACTGTAGAAACACATTGTATTTGAGTCTGCATTCTAAAAGTTTTGCAGTATCTTAAAGGACATTTTGCATGTTTGAGCCTAATATATTCAATTTTCATACATTACGTTACTGACAACCATTTCCCAAAGGATAAAACCGTATTTCAGCTTTCCTGATATTTTGCAAAATCTCTTAATCTTTCAAAATCAAATATTCAAGTGATACACCCACCTTAAAAATCCATGTTTCGCCTGCTTATGAAGTCATGACCATTAATTTTTTGATAAATGCAGGTCTTCTTTTGGGACCATATTCCCCGGTGGAGACATACATTCACTCTANAATTTTTTGATAAATGCAGGTCTTCTTTTGGGACCATATTCCCCGGTGGAGACATACATTCACTCTACGCTTTTTATTGTGCTTAAATGCTAAAATTATGTTATTTTGAAAAAAAACCTGAATATACGTTTTGTTCACGGTGATGGATTATCTATCCCAAGAACGTTTCAAGTATCAATAAGTTGATTTTAATAGCGTACCAGAATGAACTGAAACCAATGGCGATCTGGGAGGTAGGAAAAACATTTAATTCACCATTCCAGTAGTATGCTTTGGGAAATGATTGTCAGTAACGTTACGTGTATGAAGATTGAATATATTAGANCAGTAGTATGCTTTGGGAAATGATTGTCAGTAACGTTACGTGTATGAAGATTGAATATATTAGACTTAAACATGCAAAATGGGTGGTATGGTCCTTTAACACTTATTGATTTTTAACTTGAAAATGTAAAACAGGTCATTATTGGCTGACAGCAGGACAGCTCGGGACACCGCCTTCTGCCTGGTTCCAGATGATGCTCAGCAAACACCAAACACACAGAAATACACTGCCGCACTGTCTAAACACTCCAGCTCCATCTAATATTAGCTTTCCCTCTGGATGCTTGTGTACAAACAACAAAGAAAGAAATTTGAACACTCCTCCAGACGTGCACAAACAAATATACACACACTCCGACTGCACACACAAATGGATCATTTCTTTCCAACTCACAAAAAAGAAAACTAAGTCATTTTTGAAAACTTAACGAACCGTACAGTGCAGGTGTTACACAACAGCTGTGTGGGTGGATTTTGTGTGATGCCTGATTCTCTGGGTGAGGCAAATCATTTCATAACTCATCCTTAGAAGTGAGCATAGAAATGGTGTACTGGTATAAAAAAAAAAGGCAGGAGGATGGATATGAAAAGCACGGAGGACTTTGACTCTGAATAGTTTGAATTACTCTTGAACGAAAGCTCTGAATCCCACGCACTGACCTAGGACGGCAATATACAGTATGCAGAGTGTTGCTACACCACCTACATGCCTGAAGACACACACGTGCACTGCATGCACTTGCAAATATTCATATATTCCATAATCTTATTTAACCTCTGGCAGTAAATTGTCAACTTTGCTGCCTGATCTCTTCCGAGTGGACAGTTGAGGGGTCTGGTTTGATTTGGTGCATGGAAAAATGGGATTTTATTAAACTCTAAAAGGGCTCCAGGATCCACAGCAAGGATTCTGTTCCCAGGGAAGATTTTTGCTTACCTAAGCTTCCAAACAGGAAGATATCAGGACCATGAAATATCAGCATGACCCCACATTTCAGAATCTAGGTACAAGGTAGAGCTTCGGGCTTACCTGGCTTAAAGACAATGGCCTTTTTGGATCCTGCAAATGCCTTTAGCCCTGTAGCTTTCTAGCCTTCCCAAGGGGAGGTTCCAAGTATCCAGGTTCACATCACATCTTTGTGGGCTCACTGAAGGGTTTAGCTGTAAATAAGGATCTGATTTCTGAGGATTTACTATGCTGGACTGCTTGTACTCCAGCACAAGGCTGCAGGAGCACTGAACACAAAGTTTTCCCTCAAAACATCTTTTTAACCAGTTGAAGATGGCTGCATGAGTCTCAAGGAGGTTCAGTTACCCAATCTTTTCTTTTTGAGTCACTTCAACATTCAAGTGCTTTGAGGACCCTGTAGGATTCTTGATTCCCTTGAGGTAGATCCATGTTCACGTACTTCACATTAGGGCTTTTCCAGCCTTATTTAAAGGTGCTATGTCCCAATACAGCTTCCAATCCTTGTCTAGTGATGTTTTCATATTCTAAAAATCCTTCTAGGAGATGATTGATCCCCAGTAAAGGATGTAGCACCAAGAAGTTTCAGACTGGACCCTGGGAAGGCCCTCCAGGGCTTTCCTCTATTATGAAACAAAATTAAATAATATTGGTGAGGTTTGATTAGTTTGTTTAATGGAAGCCTGGGAATGATGTACTCCATCAAACACAACTGGCAATATTTGGGGATGGGAATCCACTGAGGGCTTTAGTAGTGACTGCTGTTGGTGGGTTTGGCTATTCAAACCCAAGATCTTCTCATCACATGAAGGTCCTGGGTTTGAATATGACTGGGGTCTTTCTGTGTGGAGTTTGCTTGTTCTCTCCATGTTTGCAGGGTGTGAAGTAGATAAGGTGATGGTAAGGGGCAGATTAAGTTTGGAACCGTCATGTGGCTCGAGACCCTCTTATTAGGTTCCAAAATTCTCATGACCATCACAATTAGAGAGCTGTCAAGTAACTAATTCAGCATTAGCAACAAACACATAAAAAGAACTTACGGTTTCCACTCATTTCTCAATGCAAATGTATTTGTTTTTGCAGCAGTAAATCTTACAAATGCTACGAATTTTGCTGAGAAACTGGCAACAAGTGCATAAAAACAGTAGTGTAGTAGTGTAGTGTTTATGAGAGTCTTCACTCCAAATCAATACAGGGACTCATAATCTACAAGAATCTACATTTAAACATTGGTTTCTGCACAAACAAGTTAAATACTGACGCCAATTTGGATGCAAAATAGGATTATGTAATGCAGAACTGAAAAAAACCATCTGCTGCTTCAGAGTCTGTTTCTCTATAAATGGAACATAAATGCAACCACGGTGCACACACACACACATACATGCATGCACGTAAACGACAAACTCTGCAGGTTGAAATCAAAACTACTATCTAATTAAGCATCTAAACATTAGAACATCACATAATGAGCAGATAACACCAAACCAACTGTCCAGATGGAGATATGTGGTCGTGGTTTATAGAACATGCCGTTTTTGGAATATGTAGTTCAAGGTTATTTTATGTTTCCTGCTGTCAGGTTTGAGCGACAGCCTACATACATGGCGTCTAATGAGGAAAGGCATTTATAGAACACCGGGAACGAGCGCGAACCGGAGAGCAAAACCTTAAAATAAAACATGTTATTCTTAGAGAGACTGAAACCTTCAGCTAAATCAGCAGCCTCCCATGTTTATTCTTTAATCGCATATTTTCTCTCCTGCACCGAACAGCCAGTTTTAACATTTAATATGATTAACAAAGTCTCATTAAGGTTTTATGGCACATATCACTGAAGCATGAATAGAAAAAAAAGTGATTTTGAAAAGAAATATGAGTTACCAAGGACTGATGAGAGTTGAAGAGTTGATGAGGATGATAATGAGGATGATGATGATAAAGACAAAGATGGTCCCAGTGATGACAGTTACATCCTGTCTGATGCTGTTGGATGCCTGAAAAGAGTCTGGACTGGAAATGAATACACAAGGCCAACAAAATCTGATCCACAAACATTTTAAACAAATAGGTTTATCAAATTTGCAGCATGTAAATATAATTCCTAAGTAACAAGGTCGTAATGCTCTGGTATTGTGCATGCTAGTTTGCTAACATACTTAAATGTGATAAGTCTACTATGAAAAGGCCTTTTTGGCCTTGTAAATAAAGGGTATATGACTGATTTACAGGCATTAACACTTAATATGGTGTCTAAGCACATATTTCCTGATGTCCAATCAATAGGAGACCACTTTAGAAAGAACTGGGATCCCCTAAAGATGATGATGTATTCATATTTGGCATGGTTTACACAACAGCTGATACACATGGAGATTGTATTTTGATCTTTTTATCAGTACTGTAGTATTTTTATCCTAGCAATGTATTATTGTATATATGTATTACAGCACATGGCACTTTAACTTTTACGATGATGTGTTTGCAGCTGTATTTGAGGTTTGAATGTAGAATGGATGTGAGTGTGTATGGAACATTTGATGCCTAAGCCAAATGTCTCCTTGGAGACAAATAAAGTTGACCTTGACCTTAAAACCTCATGTCGCATAATCATCACTATCATCCTAACCCTACAATAACATTCGCCACTCACCTTCCAACCAGCAGAAACTCTCCGACCAGGCGCTGCCGTCTCATGGCCATCAGTATTCCTCGGACTGTCATGCCCTCGCAGAAGCAGGCCACCACCCTCGCTTTGGGCAGGTGGCCTCGTAGTTTCTGCAGCAGCTTGTCAAAGCTCTGCTGTCCTGCATTGCTGTAAATTTTGTCAGAGTGGGCGATGCAAATTCCCTCCTTTGCTGCCATTTCTTTAAATGCCTCCATGCCGCTCTCGCCATAGTTACCTAAGACGGGAACCACATAGATGGACAGGTGTTCATGTGCACACACCTGGGTTTATTGTTGAGCTAATTTACAGGACAGACCAAGATTATACAACAAAATTCCTGACTTTTGCTGTGCTGTACAAACATATAATTTTTTGATTTTGTCTTACATTTATTTTAGTACTTTGGCACAAATGTGTATGTGTAAATACATACAGTAAACACAGAGTGTAACAAACAGCAATACACTAGAGTATTGCCAACACAACGCTTCAGAATCTGGCCCTATTATGCTAACTGTCTTGGGGTAGACTTCCCCATTTCCACTGCATATTAGGTCACTTAATTTATGTTACTGTGGAAGTGTGTTCTCACTCTGGGAACATCACAGTGTTTAAAGCTCTGAGGTAAGCTATCCTTCATATCCTTCTGCTGGATAAGAGCGGATGTTTATGTGGATTTTAGTTCATATGTGGAAATACAAGAAGGAATAGAATATACTTTCTCATCTATTCAACTTGGATTTACAGTTGTCACTAAGAGATAGCTGCATTGAATTTAGAGCTTAAAGAACCATGCTGGTGGTTTTTCATGTTTGAGCCAAATAAATATTATTGCCATATACAATACTCCACTGCTAATATTTTCAAAAGCATACTACATTTTCCTACCTTCAAGACGTTAGTTACACTTTATTCCAGTGTGCTGTAAAAATTAACTTTCGGAGACTTTAAATGTGCCCGAGAAAGAAAATCCATCACAAAAAACAACACAATATTTTTTTGGTCCAAGGTACTTAATGTTAGCATTTTAATGCTGTTAAAAGCATTGAACTTGTATTGTAATGGGGGTGGGGGAAGGGCACTTTCTGAAAACATTGCTATATAAGCATCAGATCTAGCATCAGCATTAAAGATAATTTTAGCAAGCTGCAAATAGTGTGTAAAGTTTGATTCTGTACAAGTGGACATGTTTATTGCCTGGTGCTATTAAAGCAGCAATGTCCAAATTTATACATTAAGGTGATAAATGTGGTATATTTCACATCAGAGACAGAAAAGAATGATAAAATATAAAGTCTTACCCTCTGTGTGTATTGCAGACACATAGCTCCAATTGTATCTCTTGACAATGTCCACCATGGCTCTGGCCTGCTGCATATCAGATGGCACCACCCTCATGAAATATTTATACAAGCTCTGTTGGAGAGAAGTTATATTTCGGTGGTATAAAACACACAAAAATGCTGATATGGCCGCTTAAAACTGATTGTTGAAGCGGTAAAGATTGTGTACCTTGTCACTGAGATCCATGCTGGTGGCCGAGTATGCGATCTGTGGAATGTTGAAGAGCTGGAGAAGATTCTGGACCTGGATAGCCACAGAGCTGGATCCTGGTCCAATCAATCCCACAATGGGCTTCTTTGCCTGCAGGAGCATGCTCCCCGCCTCTGCAGCACACTTGCCCTGGTTGTCCTCGTCCTCGGTGGACACCAGTGTATCCCGAATAAACTCAATGCTCTGCTCCAGCGCCACCGCAGAATGCCAGCACGAGTCCCTAGAGCGGAGAGATTGATTTCACATTGGTGTTTGGCAGGACGGGAATTAAAAACAGTTGGTCAAGAGGCAGCAGAAGCCAGTCAGTCTTTTCATGGTGTAGTCTGTGCAAATGCTGTGGAAAGAAGCACTGGCCTGACACAATTTATCAGAGCTGAGAAGTACTGGTCTGAAAAGGTTAACTACTGTCATACCTGAGCCTTGTGTATCACATTTCCAATCACAGATGCTAGACTCAGGATATCTGAAACTTGTCGTAATCTCAAATTTGTCATGATCTTGAATTTGTCTTTACAAGTTGACACAAACAGCCTTAATGCATCGCTAATTTTTCTGCTTTTTCTCCATATGGGTGGTTCTCAATCAGGTGTGTTGACTTGATGAAGAGTTGGTGTCTCCTAGGTCTTGATTGAATAAACACACCTGATTTAGCTAGTGCTGTGGTTCACAAGAACCAGAAGTGAGAACCTCTGCTCTATGTGAGTTTACATCATTTCGTTTGAGGAGGACGTGCAGGCTCGGTCCAGCCTTCAGGACACGCCTTCGTAGGCCTTTGGAGTTTGCAGCCCCTGAGATGGGATACAACCTGAATTTCCAGCCTCCATTTGGTCCCTTTGATACCTTGTTAACGTATTCGGTTAAGTAGAATGATGATGAGATCATGTTATTGCAAAGAGTAAATAGGGTCTTTATGAGTATGTCAACTTGTCTTGTTCTCCTGATCTGTGGGCCTATAGCATGAAAATCTTATTTACCTGTAACAATCAAAATGAATATAATTATCATATACAGTATACTCGAGTATAAGCTGAGTTTTGTTTTGTTTTTTTTTTAATACCAAATTTCACAACGCAAATTGGGGGTTGGCTTATACACTAGTAATTCAAATCGGATCCCAGAGAACGAAATTTCCAGGGGTGGAAATACTACCCATTACCACTACCCATGGAAAATAGTTTAAATCATACCTTAGAATGATGTATTTCCTGACTAAACATCTTATTCAGCACATTTTGTGGCGGCCAGTAAGCTGTGATCCATCAGTTACGGTAATCAGCTGCTGAAATAAATATCATGTTTACCGGTACGTGGATTATTTTCAGAAAATCACAGGAATACTATGACAATACACAGAAAAACAGGTAATTTGCTAAACAAATAAATTGATGGAGCAACATCAGGAGGTCGACTGATATGTGGGTTTCTTTAAAAATCTAAATTTGCAGGTCAAAATTGGGGGTGGGCTTATAGTCGAGTATATACGGTAATTCAAACTTGTCAAATCGATTCATTTGGCTGTCGTACTGAGTGTTTTTTTTCCACACCCCTGCTGTGTGTGGTTGCCTCGTGTCCAGTTCTCCAGCATCCTTGTTTGTAGTCCACATCATCCAGTCCACACTTTTCAGCTCCCCGCCAGTCATCCCTTGTGGCATTTCTGATTCTGGTGCTCACTTGTCTCCAGCCAACTCTCTTCAGTTATCTCCACTCTCCCTGGCAGTCTGCCCACTCTTTCAAATCTCCAGATTGCTGTCCTTGCATGTTTCCTGCCAGCCCTCTTCTGTTTAGCTCCAGATCCCCGTCTACTTTAAAATGACTCCCCATTAGCTTCATACAGCCTCCTTAAACACGCCATCTGTCTCTGCCTCATTATGTCCGCATTTAGGTCCAATTACTGAAAAAGCCTGTCATATAGAATCCTGGATTTATTCCTAAGTAAAGCAATAATAGCTCTTGTGCACTATTTCAGTTTGATTTGCTTGCTGTAATGTTACTAAATTAAAAGGTACATAGGCCAAATGATAGATGACTTTCTTCTGTTGTAGAACACAGAATGGTGGAATTCAAATACTTATTAATGGAGTTCTTCTAATTGATTTCAAAATTATGTACAAATTTGATGATTCTTCTTGCCAAATTGTCAAGCTTTTGAATTTGAATATAGGGTGGTGCTGAAAATATTATGCCAACATACTATGGCAGACTCTTTGCTTATACATATACTGATACAGGCACTGCTGTAGAGCATCTAAATCCTCTATTGTGTCCTCTTATGTTCATCTTATCTAATTATAATCCAACAGGTAAGAAAAGAAAATGAGGTCATTACTAATAACCTGTGATGCTAAGATATGCTAATATAGGATGTTAGATGAATGATTTCCGACCTGATCTCACAGCCCAGGGTGATATTTGGGAGGATATTGGGGTCTGCGTTGATTCGATCCAGAGTGTGCATCATGGCCTCCACTCGCTGGATCCCATACTGCTCACGCACCGCTCCACACTTTCTTTCATGAACCTGTAATGCAAGTGACAGAGTTTGTATCATGTATACGCACAAGTAAACATGAGCACACACACACTATCATCGCGTACCTTGTCAGCAGGTGGTTGGTGGTGCACAGAGAACAGCGCTCCTATGATGACATCACCAGGGATATGTGCCAGTACCCTTCTCTCGTTTGACTGGGCATAGACCCCAGCCTGATCTTTCAGACCGAGCCAGCTCAGGTCAGCTCCCAGTAACACACACACTGCCAGCAGCGTCACATGTGATCCTCCTGTGTTTCCTTTTCTTACATTCCTCCTCACACCTCCTGCCATCCTCTCTTCTTAGGGCTGAGGTTCAGAGGGATGTGTCGTCTTTGGCATGGTGCGTTTAATGACAGAGGCTCAGGTTAGGTCCCTTCAGAAAATGATTAGGATAAGAAATAAAAGTTAATTCATTGTGTGTGCAGAGACACTAAACTACGACCAGTATAAGATATTTTAGAGGTAAAGATGTGAGGATTAATCCAGATTTTTTTTTAAAATAATGTAAGTTGTAAGTTGGCTCATTTAAAATTCATATAAGTTAATAAATACAGTTTGGTAAGATACATTTCTCAAATTAATGCTGCTGTTCATGGTGCTAAAATAAAGCCAGCCCCAAATTATATAAACATGCAACTTGTAAAATAATATAGACTAGGCTGTTGAATTAACTATTAAACACCATAGTAAAACTCTTTTTTCTTCTTCTTTTGCACACATAAACCAGTTCTCTACTGCACATCCTGCATGCCAAAACTGAGGGGAAAACTTCAGCCTACCTCTTTTCTGCCACCTGCCTTGCAGATATTATCCATTTGGAAAACACTTCCATCACAAAAATCTATGAGAGAAGCTGTGCAGCTTAGTGCTTGTCCGCAGTCTGGTCCTGGCTCTGCAAACTGCAAATAGCAGAAGATAATGTAGTCCGTTATTAGAACACGTTTGACTCACTGACGCACACAGTGCAGCCCTCCTCCTCCTCCTCCTCNCCCAAATGTTGGAGCGCATGGAACAGCAGCAGCGTAGAAAAAGCCGAGGAAGAAGAGCTGATAAGACAGATGCAGAGATAGAAAGAAATAAAGAAGGAAGGAAAGAGATGTTGATAATGAGCTGATAAGGTGAGCCTCTCTCTCCCTCTCTCTCTTTCTCTCTCTGGTAGTGTTTGCACTTAAAGCTGCTAATTGGCCCCATTTCCTCTTCTCAAGCCTGCAAGCCTTTTAATTTTTAATTTATGAGTCTGTTCGTTACTTTTAATTAGGAAGTTATCAGTTATTTGTGGCCCACACATTTAAATGGAACTGATGTTTAATTCTGGGTGTTAAAGCGAAATCTGTGTCCCATTAGATTCAGTTTTTGTTTTTGTTTGTTTTTTTAACCAAGATGTGAGCCCCATAATTCTTGCCAAATCCAACGTTTTCTTTAACAAAGTCACATATTATGATGACAGAAACTAGTGGTCAGATTTATAAAGCTCTAACACACCACTCATCAATGCTTAGATGCCCCATCATTTTTCTGTAACTGACTCTTTGGCATCACAGAATCTGACAGATCACATATTATGATGTAACATCAGTCCTCCTTTTTGATTGGCTGCTGATATAATGGTATGATTAAAGGGATCAGCGAACATATACCATTTGGCTTTGTCCAGTGTGTTTTTGGTTTAGTTTTGTGAACTCTCCTGTTTCACTTTTTATTGCTTGGTGTCAATTTGACCCCATTCACAAGCTCAAAAATTACTTTGTCTCTTTGGTTTGAAGCTTTGTGGCTTTTCATAATTCTCACTTTACGAAAGGGACACGGCTCAGGTTCTTTTAAGGTGACTCATATGATGGAAAATAATAGTGTCCAGGGTAGAAAATGGAGAAAATCCATTCCCTTCACTTTATGTTTCTCATTCTCTTGCTTCAGGTCAGAGTGACCCAAAACATAAAGTTATACTTCTAATAATTTAAAGTATATTTTTTTCCAGATAGTCATAAGACTAAATTTGATTCAGTGCTGGGCAAACAGTAGCTCTTTGTTATTTCACATTTTTCTTTCACATGAGAATCAGATGTTGAGGATGAAGAAGTAGATAATCCGATAAAAAATATCATCTATCAGGGTTATCTTGGGATAATGAATGCAAAAATTGGGCACACATTTTCACATACTAAATAATGTGTAACTGTAAATTAAACTGTAAATTAAATTGTTTTGGTCAATTTGACTAAAATATAATGTAATGAAATTATAAGAGTTGATTTGTGATGTGGCTTCAGGAAAATGAGTGGAGAAGAGCAGAATCTGACCATAATAGACTGTTAAAGCAGGTTGGCATATAAAGTAGATTTAACTGCTATCACTATTGAGTATAGCCATGATGTAACCAAAGGTAACAGACAGGCAGCAATTCAGATATTGTTTATCCATCTATGATGAAATTATGAAGTTTTCTGCTGTTCATTCAGAAATGACATGTAGCATGATTTCAAGTTGGGTTTCAGTGTTTAAAAGTGTCTTTCTGGAAAAGTGTCTCTATGTGAGGATCCATGAGAGGCTGAAGGAATGAAATGAGGCCAAATATGAAACTAAAATCATTGTGACAGATGAAGAGTATCAGTATGGTGAAGAGTCATATCCAGACACTGAATGATGATTAAAATACTCCCATAGCGCCCTCTGGTGGAGATTTAATTAAACATTTCACAGACCTTGTGTGACCTTATGTTTCATTATGATCTTTTATAATTCCTCTATGGTTGAAAAGTCATTGTGTTTTATGCTTGAAGTCCCATAGAGAATCATATGAGAGAGTTTCTTCTGAGGAAACGGTATAAGTGCAACACATTTTGCCATAAGCAGTGACTTTATGTTGGTCTCACTGACTTCTTGTTTGTGACCCTCAAGCAACCAAAGCACAGAGAGGCTGGACTTGTGTATGATTTTGGTCAGGCAGATATGGACATTACTGGATGTTTCAATGCAAACTATGAGAAATGTTGTGCTATAATTGTAGCAAAACATTATATTTTAAAGACAGTAAAGTAAAAATACATGTTTGTTTGTTTTTTTAACGGAATGAGCCTCTTTTTTTTTTAGTTCACTTTGTGGTCTTACCTGACCACTGTGGTATAATTTACAGCTAATAGTTAATTTGAGCATGCTACATAGCCTATATAAAGACATTATAAATAGGCTGTAATTTCAGAATTTGTAGTTTGTTTTAAGTCTGTTCTTTGTTGGGTGTGGAGAAGAATAATTAGCAGCGACTTTCTGTGACAATATGCTCGATTTACCCATTAAAGTGATGATATTGTTAATTAAATGTTATCAAAAAAAATCCCTAAAATATATATCTTCTATTCCTGCAGGGACTCCATATGATTCTGTTCTAGCCCACTTCATAGTGAATTTATAGTGACAATTTTATATTGGCAACTAAAATTATTTACACTGGAAATGAATGGATGATCAGTCAGAATGTAAACCTGTTTCCATTTCTATTCAACAATCACATGGCACAGTGTAATTTGCACTTCTTGGATGTTTTGGAAATACTGGTGTCAGTTTAATCTTTCTTTCTTTCTTTCTTTCTTTCTTGCTTTCTTTCTTTTGCACTATTTTGTTTCATGCCATGGTGATTTTCTCTCGTTAATGCCTATAATAACAGTTTACTTAGTGGCATCTTTTTATGTGAAGAAATCATGAGTTACACACCCGTTTATGGTCATCTGACCAACAGAGAGCAGAAAGAAAGAAAGAAAGAAAGAAAGAAAGAAAGAAAGAAAGAAAGAAAACCTTTTTTTTTTTTTTTNTTTTTTTTTTTTTTTCTTGGAAAGAGTTCATATGCTTCCTCATGAAGTAAAGCTTCACCCTGAGGTTATGCAGCATGTGACTGGCCCATATGAGGAGGAGGAGGAGGAGGGTACCAAACTCAGTAATTTAGGCTTTTATCACACACTTTGTTCATTTCTCATGTTTTTGTTTCTTGTAATTCCCTCTTTATTTAGAAATATTGTTGTCATGTGGTCACTAATCCTCACTAGTTTTATTTTGTGTCTTGTGCCCTCTTATCAACAGTTCCCCCGCCTGTGCGCCACCCGGGAAGCCCTGCTCTCCAAGGAGTGCTGCCCGCCTTGGGAAGGGGATGGCTCAGCCTGCGGAGCCACCTCCGGCCGGGGTTCCTGCGAGGACGTGGAGGTGCCGGACCTGCCCGACGGGCCGCAGTACCCCTTCTCCGGCTTGGACGACCGGGAGAAGTGGCCCTTGGTGTTCTACAACCGGACCTGCAGGTGCGCAGGGAACTTCATGGGCTTCAACTGCGCGGATTGTAAGTTTGGTCACTTCGGGCTGAACTGCCAGGAGAGAAGAGAGTCTCTAAGGAGGAACGTCTTTCACCTTTCCAGGACCGAGAGGATCAGACTGGTCTCATACCTGAACTTTGCCAAGCAGACCGTCAGCAGGGACTACGTCGTGGCCACGGGGACCTACCAGGAGATGGCGAATGGCTCCAACCCGATGTTCGCCAACGTTTCTGTGTATGACGTCTTTGTGTGGATGCATTACTTCGTGTCCCGGAACGCGCTGTTAGGAGGACCGGGGACCGTGTGGACCGATGTGGACTTTGCGCACTGGGCGCCCGCGTTCCTGCCCTGGCACCGCGTCTACCTGCTGCACTGGGAGCATGAGACCAGGAAGCTGACCAGAGACATGAGCTTCACCATCCCGTACTGGGACTGGAGGGATGCGCGGGCATGTGACGTGTGCACCGACGAGCTGATGGGGGCCCGGAGCCCCCAAGACCCCGGCCTTCTCAGCCCTGGCTCGGTCTTCTCATCTTGGAGGGTAAAAATATTTATTTTATTCTTCCATTTTTAACTTTATTTTTCCTTAATTTAGGCCTATATATTTTATTTTTTTAAATAATTTATTTCGTTTTTCTTTAATATTTGAGTCTTTTATGAGTAGAATGACTTTTAAGTGAAAATGTTGCACAAGTGGCTCATTCTTTAGAAATTCACGTTTCAAAGAGGAATATATTCTGATTTAAACTTAATGATGTTCATATTAGTACCCCTATACTTTACTTATGCACATCACTACATTTATTAATATAACAAAAACATTCACGTTTACAAGTGATTTTTTTTTTTTTTTTTTTTTTTTTTTTTTTTTTTTTAGTTATAGTACCTCATTCTCCCTCAAAATCTTGCACTCTTTTTTCATTTCTCACTCTGTCACTCTACACACAACCTGTTGTTCACTTTGTCTCAGTATGAAGCCAAGCAAGAGGATTAGAAAAATACTTTCTTTTTTTTTTCTCGCCTGCTTGGCTGAGATTTATCCTGACANAAAAAAAAAAAAAAAAAAAGCTGTCAAGTGACCCAGGTTTTGTTTGTGGAACATGTGCTGAGATGTGCACTGTATTAAAGGACAACAGCGGTCATTTTGCATGTTTAAGTCCAATAAATTCTGCCCGCATAAACATTACGCTACTGACAGCCAGTTTCCAAATAAAACCCTATTTTAGTTTTCCTGTTATTTTACCAGATCCCTGAAACTTTCCAACCAAATGTTCAGGTGCTAATATGTATGTCTGGATGTGGAAGAGAGGGCCTAAAAACCATCTTCACCTGAGATATTCCCTGGTGGAGACATACATTGCTGTCGTGCAGCTCCTTGTTAGACCAGTTAAATAAAGATACTTTGACAAAAAAATTAAATAATCATTCTGTTTTTTTCATGGTTACTTATCTCTAGCATGTTTCAAATCTATACAATTTGATTTTAGTAGCAAACTGGAATGAACTGAAACCAATGGCAGTCTGGAAAGTAGAAAAAACAATTCTAATATTTACCGCTAAAGTAATATGTTTTGTGAAATAGTTGTCAGTAATAAAACATGCAAAGTCACCAGTATAGTCCTTTAAGACTGTTTTTTGTGTCCACATTAACAGGTACTGTGCTCCCGAGCAGAGGACTACAACGACAGAGGCGTGCTATGTGATGCCCAGGAAGAAGGCCTCCTGCGTCGTAACCCTGGAAACCAAAATCGTAACATGGTTGAACGATTACCGACCTCAGAGGAGGTGGAGTTCACTCTCAGTCTGACCAGCTATGACACAGGAGCCATGGACCGCAGCGCCGACATGAGCTTCAGGAATACTCTGGAAGGTCAGATAATCCAAGACTATTTGTTTTGATTTTGTAATTTTGATACAAAACCCTCTCGTTTTATGACATATGCATGTCACACAGGTTTCGGGGACCCTCAGACCGGGCTGGGAAACAGCAATCAAATGGGGATGCATGCAGCTCTCCATGTGTTCATGAACGGAACCATGTCATCTGTGCAGGGCTCTGCTAATGACCCCATATTCCTTCTACATCACACGTTTGTTGACAGGTGAGGTGTGTAACGTGGTTGCACTCACAGACATCGCATATGACCATTTTATTGTTGTGTTCTTTTTCCATGGAAGCATCTATGAGCAGTGGCTCAGGAGGCATCGTCCATCTCCGTCCCAGTACCCAGACTCCAATGCTCCCATCGGGCACAACGGCGAATACCACATGGTGCCCTTCCTGCCGCTCCACAGGAACAGAGAATACTTCATTTCCAGCAAGGACCTGGGATACGAATACTCCTATCTGCTGGATGCTAGTGAGTTTCCTCTGAGTGGAGCTTTTCTGTGTAAAAATCATTTGCAGCTAAAGAAATCTATTACCGTGTCCCATTAGATTGTGTCTCTGCTTTTATCCTTTTATTTCATTCTCCAGCTGCACTTGAAGAATTAAATTGTTTTAGTCTATTTATGAAGAAAAGTCTTATTCAAAAGCTCAGTCAGTTTTGTAAAATATGAACCTGGAATTCAGATTAGCTAGCTGAAAAAAGAGAAAAAAAAGAGAACAAAAAAAGGAGAAAAAAAAGAAAAAAGAGAAAAAAAGAAAAAAGGAAAAAAGAAAGAAAACAAAAAGGAAAAAAAGGGAAAAAAGGAAAAAAAAGATTAGCTAGCTGAGCCTGGGTAATATATCGATCCAGTTTCAACTTATTTAAATATTTTTGATGAGTGAAATTAATTATGACTACGTCGACCTGTTTGGTAATTATAGCCACATTTATTACGAGTTTCTCAAATATTCTTGGGTATAGATAAGAGCACCAATGCTTATTCCAGATATGATTAATATTGGTATTTGATCAAGAAAATCATGACATTTGATGATATTTGTCTCCCAGCTCTAAAACTTTATTGTCTCTATAATTATAAGTGAGTGAATTAAGATAAATGGATTCTATAGTTTGGATAATGATGGATGGATAGATAGATAGATGGATAGACAGGGATACAGATTGTTACATACAGATATAGATAGATGGATGGATAGACAGATGGGTGGATGGATGGATGACCGTCTATTCTTTCCTGTGACCTCCTCCTCTCTCCTCCTCAGACCAGAGGCTAGCAGAGTCTATGCGTCCGTACCTGGAGGAGCTGCAGGACGTGTGGTCCTGGCTGCTGCTGGCGGCGATCATCGGAGGCGTCGTATCAGTCGCTGCGGCTGCAGGTCTCCTCGCCGTAACTCGGCGATACCACGGCTCGTCATGGCTCCGTGGGAGGAGATGGAAGAACTTGNCCTCGCCGTAACTCGGCGATACCACGGCTCGTCATGGCTCCGTGGGAGGAGATGGAAGAACTTGTTTGCGCTCCCAGAAAGACAGCCGCTTATCTCCAGCAGCAACGCGGAGGAAACCAACCATAACTACCAAACGTCAATACGAAGGCACAGCAGAACATGTAAGCTCTGGTAGAGTAACAGTTTATCAAACAATTATTAATTAATATGCCAATTAATCTATAATAACATTTTTTCAATTCATTTCAGTATCAGAGCACTATGAATTATATATTCAGTTGACTTGTTCTAATCAGAATCTTTGTTCACCATTGTAACGCCTGTTATCTTTAAACGTTATAGCTACAGAAGTGCAATGTAACTAATGTAGTACTCAAGTGCTGTAGTTAAGTACAGTTTTGAGGTACTTGTGTTTTTCTTGAGTATTTTATTATACTTTTACTCCATTACATTTCAGAGTACTTACCTTACTAGTTACTTTGCAGAGTAACTGACAATCTGAAAATATCAGATATCTTTCTTTTCTTTGTTCCTTCCTTCCTTATTGTTGATTTCCTTCCTTTATTCCTTCATCCTCATTTCTTTCCTTCTTGCCTTCCATCTTTCCATTATACTTTCTTTTCTTCCTTTTCTTCTTGTCTTTCCTTCTTCTTGTTCTTTATTGAAGACATTTCTGAAATTTCCTAATTTCTGATTTTTCCTCCTTCATTAATGTATCTGAAAACACAAACAATCCCCCAAAATGAAGATACAAAGTTTTTACAGCAAAATCAAACTTTCTCTACTTCAAAAATAGTACATTTACTTTGGATATCGGAATACATTTTAGCCCTAATACTTCTTTACTTTTATTTAAGTAAAATGTTCAGTGCAGTACTTTTACTGGAATACAGAGTATTTTTTCATTGTGGTATTGATATTATTGGTATTATTATATTTAACTTAATATCAGCATCATTGGTGTCTTGCATCAGTCACAAGCATGCACTGATACGTTCCAACTTCACCTCAGTCAGAAAAAAAAAACAAAAAACCTTTGAGATACTGAAGTCACACGGATGTCTTGTGTACTAGAAAAGGCCGTTTTAGAAGGGCAGCATGTGGCGGGTTTGCAGCTGCCTGGCTGCTCTCCACAGGACACTGCAAGTCACTTTAAGCCTGATGAACTGACCATACCAGTTATTTTGCATGTTTGAGCCTAATATATTCAATTTTCATACATGTAACGTTACTGACAATCATTTCCCAAAGCATACTACTGGAACGGTGAATTAAAAATGTTTTTCCTACCTTCCAGACCTCCATTGGTTTCAGATCATTCTGGTACGCTATTAAAATCAACTTGTTGATACTTGAAACGTTCTTGGTAACAAGACGTATATTCAGGTTTTTTCGAAGTTTAAGTGCAATAAAAAGTGTGGAGTGAATGTATGTCTCCACCGGGGAATATAGTCCCAAAAGAAGACCTGCGTTTATTGAAAAACCTAAACAACCATGACTTCATAAGGCTGCGTAACTATTAGCAGGCAACACATGGATTTTTAAGGTGGGTGTATTTCTTGAATATTTGATTTTGAAAGATCAAGAGATTTTGCAAAACATCAGGAAAGCTGAAATACAGTTTTATCCTTTGGGAAATGATTGTCAGTANATTTTGCAAAACATCAGGAAAGCTGAAATACAGTTTTATCCTTTGGGAAATGATTGTCAGTAATGTTATGTGTATGCAAATTTAGTATATTAGACTCAAACATGCAAAATGGCTGGTATGGTCCTTTAAGCATGGTCCTTTAAGCATGGATAGTCAAAACCTGGCCCAGGTAGAAATCAGGCTGGATGGAGATGATCCCATAGAAACCAGCAGACACCATGAGAGATTTGTGCATCCGCTCCTGGAGACAAATCCTTCCTCTACAACATCTTTCCAAAACCTTTGCGGGCATGGAGTTTATCCGATGGACAACACGTAATCATCTTGACCGACCCAACGATGAGATGGCGGGCTGCCGAGAGGGTCATCAGATGTCTACGATCAAGGCACTGGGAGGACAGGTGCGTACATCTGCAGCATCCACATATCATTTTTAACAATAATTTAACATTAACAACAGCAACACACCCAATCCATAAAATGTGGGGTTTAAATAGAAGGGTTTTTGTGTGTGATTTTTTTTTTTTTTTTTTNTTTTTTTTTTTTTTTGCTTCTGAGCAGGGGGAGATATCAGAAATGGAAAAGAATTGCCCTAAAAGTTCCCCTTTGTATGACACATACTGGGCCCTTTAGAGTTTGCATTGTGATGATTTACACAATCACATGCTTTCCAAAAGGCTGATCATGTGGCGACCTTTGGCTAGTAATTGAACGATTTGGCCACAATTGTGCACATTTTCAGACCAAACACTTCTTGGCTCCTCCTCTGAGTGTGTGCTGAAAATCAGTTTGGATGGACTGAAAACCAGGAGACTCTCAGCCTCCATGCTGCAGGGTTTAGATGAGTGTAGGAGTTTCTTTAATCATCTTAATGCGGGGGCTGAATGAACTACATTTTGACAGATTAGCATTTAAATTGATTTATGTACTGAGAGGTGCTTTTGGAATGAGAAGAGTGTGAAAATGCAGATTTACAGGTCTGACACATCCTTGCAATATGAGGAAACTTTAACGTTGTAACTTTGGATTTAGAAATCTTAAACTTTCACATTCATTAAAAAAAAAAAAAAAAAAAAAAAAAAATCGCCATAATCCCAAAAATTATATGTAGTTCAGGCTCCATTACCTTCATAGGAAATGTCATAACTACTTTAGTTTCATAAGGTCTTTACAACTCGAAAACTGAAAAACACACTTGAAATCTTAAATATTCCAAATGTCAACATCCAAAATATTTAGATCATACATATAGATTACACCAGTATTAAAATTTGATGTAAAAGTTTATTTTTGGTAAGGTAAATTGGTTCCTTTATCATTTTACTTTACGGTTTTATTCTACCATATTTACTTTTTACATTCTAAGCCTCGACACATGCTGTCTAGCAGATTTTAATAATACAGTACTTTGCATTCTCAGATATTACAGTACATTCTCATTATTAAAACTGCACTATGTAGTTTGGTAAAGAAATGAAGAGTTAAGTACAGTTCCTAAATTTAAAAAGTCCTAGAGACCTCCTTATTTCTTCTTATGACATTTATCCGGTATAAAATTCACATCATACAAGTGTGGACATAAATGTGAGATCCAAATTATGTATTCATAACTACATAGAGCAGCTTTATCACACGCACACACAGAAAATCAAAGGCTGGAATGAAAAAGAAAATATAAAAAATTATAAGTACACCTGTTCAAATGTGCTTCTTATGAAAATAGTGAATGGAAACACATTTTGTCAGACAATATTGAAGCTGAAAATAGTCAATGTTGGGTCATTAAGATGACTTGATATGAGGTCCACGTTAAACGGAACATGAAAGGCTTTCTGAGTCCATCTCAAACATATCGTATTGTCATGTGATTTTCCAGGAAGTACAGTGATAGAGCGTGAGTGTGTCGTGACTCAGTCGTCCTGATATTGTCCAGCAGTCGGTTGTGTTTGAATCGGTTTCATCCCAGTGAAACAGAAACAATCGGCTGATTGTAAAAACTGAACTTTCGCCATTTCAACTTACACGATAAACAAAATTAACCAAAAGTGGTACATCCAGACAAAACAAATAAGAATGACAGAGGAAACACTAACGGTTTGGAGCTGAAGCAAACGTTCCTTGACGAGAGGTAAAGAATATACTGTGTGATCCTGGATTCAGTTAAAACGCACACTTTTTTTTTTTTCTTTTCATCATTCATCTTCATCTTCACTCTCACTGTCCTCTTTTTTCTTCTCGGTCTCCTTGGGCGGGGCGACAGGGGGAGGAAGGTCCAGACGAGCCCACGACATGGGTTCGGACTTCTTCATGGCTATTTCGATCTTGGCTGCCATCATGTTCACTATACTCTTGTTCACGTCAATCACCTGCAAGGTGAGGAAGGTGTGTGAGAGAGGGGCGAAGAGGAGTCTGAGTGTTTTCAGAACTACAGTTTAAAAAAAAAAAAATATCTGACATACTGAAAGTCAGTGAGAAACTGGANTTTCAGAACTACAGTTTAAAAAAAAAAAAATATCTGACATACTGAAAGTCAGTGAGAAACTGGAGTTAAGTTGTTGTAAAACAGCATTAATTTGGGCCAAAATGTGTCTGAACAATGAAATTCTTCTTAATTCTTAGCCCTGTCAGAACTTCAATAGAGAATAGGACTGTAAGCTGTGCAATGCATTGTGGGATTTGCAGACACAGAAGCTGCAGCAGCACTGTGTGTTAGTGCTCGTCATTATTTGGATGAATATTAAAGAGGAGTGACTGCAAAAACGGCTGACATTACCCACAATGCAATGCTGGAGTGATGCTGTGGCCTGTCCTCTCTCTGGACATTATTTGACATAGCACATAAGACATTTTTAAGTGTTTGAGACGAGTTAAGTGTACTTACTCCCCACAAACTGATTTTCTGCTCGAATTCCTTCTCCCCCTCAAATATAATGAGGATGTTGAGCTGCATAAAGAGGAATTACACAATAAGTTGAAAAATAAGATCAAAGTCTATGCAGTGTAGATACAGACGGGTGTGTGTGTGTGAGGATGGAGCGTGTCTCACCATGGTGCTGTTAGCCTCCACATAGCTCAGCTCTGGGACAGAGTTCTTGGAGTAGATAGAGATGATGACCTGCGATGCGGTTTGATGCCAGTCAAACCGACACGGAACGACTTTCTTTCCCTGCAAGGTCATTTTCCCACAAACAACATCTGAACCTTCTGAACTGTTGAATTATTTAGTACACAAATGAAAAATTCAGCCGTTCGCGGCCCATCAGAAGACATTCTGTCCACTCTGATGTGAGTGTTTACCAGACACACCACTAGATGGAGTCACAGGTGAGGATCTTGCACTGATTTAAAGGACCACACCAGTGATTTTGCAGATTTGAGCCCAATAAAATACAACCCTACACGTTACATTACTGCCAACTATTTTAAAAGACATACTACTGGAGCGGTACATTTTAGATTTGTTTTTCCTACCTTCCAGACTGCCATAGGTCTCAGTTCATTCCAAGATACTATAAAATAAATCAACTTATAGAGACTTGAAACGTGCTTGAGATAGGTAATCCATCGCAGCGAATCAACATCGTTACTAATTTTTGTCGAAGTTACTTCATTTAACTAATCCAACACGGAGCTACACGGAAGAAAATGTATGTCTCCACCAGGGAATATAGTCCCAGGAGAAGACGGCTTTTCCTGAGAAATTAAAAACGATCGTTGCTTCTACATTCAGGCATATGTGTTTGCAGATGAAACATTGAATTTTAAGGCGACTATTTGATTTTGAAAGATTAGGGGATTTGGCAAAAAAACAGGAAAACTAAAATGCAGTTTTATATTTTAGAAAATGGTTGTCAGTAACATAATATGTAAGTGGGTAGTATTATTGGACTTAAACATACAAAGTTACTCGTATGGTCCTTTAAGGCAAACACAGATGCACCACTTACACTATCTTTTTTCCTCCATAAATGTGTTCCCTTGGTACAGCCCTCTTGAGACAGGAAGGTGTTGAAGTCTGAGGTTTTCCTCTTACAGCAGCTCCAGTATTTCATCCTGAAGATGCAGGTAAGTAAAAGTTTTAAGTCATTTGAACCTCTGACTTACAGCAGAATACTACTGTGGTTCTTCAACAAGAAACACATTTCACACATCATTTCATTTTCATGGAAATGAAATGAAAATGATGACTGACCCTTCGTGGAAGATGGGATATCCAGCGTGGTACAAGCACACATCTGAATTGCTTGCAGGACCATCAAAACTCTGAACATGACAGCAAACATGTTGTTACAAAGACTAAAGCAGCATTTTAAAAAAATATGACATGTCATATCTTAAAAAAAACAGCATCCATCAGCTCTAGAACAATTCTGTCGCAGTGTTCTGCAGTTTTTAACACAGGTGATCAGTGTTAAAGGACCATCCCGGTGAAATCTGCTCTGACAGGCCAGATTGACTCGAGCAAAAATCTGCTTTGGATCAGTCTTCAACCAAACATGAAGGATGACGAGATAGCTCTCGCTTAGAGGTTTTTCTGTATTCATCCATAACCTGTTTCTATTTCCCCTCATTCAGAGCAAATAATGGATTCTTCAGGCTCCTTTCAATTTTTTCCACAAGGAAGAAATGTTATCAGCTACTTTTAATGGATCATCATGTTTTTGTTGTTCTCATTTAATGACTTCTGTGTATATTTTTCTGATATTTTTTAATATGTAAACTAAATGGGGTTTATTTCCACATTTTCTTTTCCTTCTTCAAACTGGAAACACTCAAAATCAAGCTTCATGATTTCAAATTCACAGAAAAAACTTTGAAGCTCTAAGCAGCTGATGTAACAGCACATTAGAAGCATGGGTAAGTATTTTTACACATTTGAGCAGCATGACAGTTAATCCCAGGATATCTACATTATTACACACACTTACTTTAGTACATCCTCCATTTTTACAGGATGTTCCAATCTTGATCTCATCACTAACTTCCTCTAGAGAGAGAGAGAGAGAGAGAGAGAGAGAGAGAGAGACACAGAAGGACAAAGAAATGAAACCCAAATTTCCCAATACATTGAAGAAAGAAAATGGACAGTCCTTGCCAACTTTTACTCAGAAGTCATGATGTGAAAGAGACAGAAGATGGTAAATTCCCAGCAGCCATCCATTAAGTTCACGTCCTACCTATCTACTACTAAAAGAACTTGATTGTGACCAAGTAGACCCAGAAGAAGAGGACAAAAACAAGGGGAACAGAAGACTGAAGAGGAGATGGACATGTTTGTGTCCTCACCTTTCGTCTCTGCTGTGGTTTCAGAGAGCTTCAGTTTCTCCAGAGCCTGCTTCAGAGAAGCAGAGACTTTATGCTGCAACCTGACCATTGGCTCATCAGCACTGCAACAACAACAAAATATAGCAGAAAAACAACAGCTGACAAACTGCAGCGGGAATAAAAGCATCTTTCTCTTCCTACTGTGCTCTTTACTTGAAAAAGCAGCACATTATTGGCAACATGTCTTTATATATTTAAGGTACAAAAGCAGCTCAAGACAAATCCATTTTCACTATATGGCAGACAGCGATTGCTTCTACTCTGATCTCTTTTTTTCCACTTTAGTTTGAACTCTGGTGGAAATTTCCCAACAGAACCAGAGAAGCTTTATGTCCATCCTGAGGCAGTATCTCCTCAGAATCATTTTGATACTTTCAAGCTTATTTGATACAGACATGCAGGATATCGGGGTATGCAGTTCTAACCTGCAGCTGTATTGGTGTACTGACGTGAAAAAAAAAACAAACAAACAAAAAAAAAAACAAAAACCACTTGTTTCTTCATAACCTGTTTGTTCTTTAATGGTTTTACTTTAACTATACTTACTTAGAATATGCTTAAAAAAACCTTTCAAAGTTACTGATATACCAAATTGTTTTCAGTGCAAAAAAGGGGGTTACAATGTACAAAAAAATAGTGCAGGCCTTTAGGGGTAGTTACATTATTGATTAAAATATCAAACAGAGTAATTGTCCACCTAGAGTACATTGGGCAATAACTGCATTACCTCGGCCTGCATATAGCCTCCTGAGGCTTTGGCGCAGAGATGATGTATTCATTAAACTTTGGTCTTTGTTCATCCCCTTCTTTCTTTTCTCCTGATGATGTCACTTCTGGTTTTACGGGCTCAGGGGGCTTCTCTTTGTTGTGGGGCCCCTTTGTGCAGCCCTGCAGGCAGAAACAAACCAAGATATTACATCAATAACGGGTGCTATGGCCAGTATAGCTCCAGCAAAGGTAGTGCTGAAAATGTATGAAAACAATAGAAAATGGAAAAAATGATCATCTCAGTTAAATGTAGGAAAACTTACAACAATGCTGAGGAAGTCAGAGAAATCAGTGGTTCTTCTCTTGCAGCAGGACCATCCCTGCAAATGGTAAATTGGCATTTATCTCAATGTCATAGCTGAACAGTTGACGTGTATTTTCAGTTGTTTTACCTTCAGAGCATCGTGGAACACTGGGACTCCTGGATGGAAAGTGCATGCATCTGTGGAAAAAAAAAAAAAAAAAAAAAACACCTCAGTTTGAGTAACATAGAAGTTAATTTTCCAATATTATGTATACCAGTGTTACCTGCACCAAACCAACTGTGGACCAGCTATAGTCAGTCTATTGTCATAAAGTAACTTATAAATCATTCATCATGGCAAAAGTCCACAATTCTATCTTTAAATCTACACTGGCAAAATATTTGTGGAATGGCAAATAAAGTTATAGAATACTAGTCTGCTTTTTTTTTCTCAGCAAGAAATTATCAGATTTGACAACTACAATAAATCGACACTCACTTCCATCTGCATTAAGTTTAACATGATCCAAAAAAATTAAGGATGAAGAATTTAATATGTTCCCAAAATGACTTGTCACAGTTTTTGCAAAAACAAAATTGGGCTTAATATTATTGTGGTTTGGTGTTATTTCAGGAAAAAAAGAGCACAAAGTTACTGTGGTTTGTTAATGTGCATTCAGCTGGTAACTGTGATATTTCCAGCAGCATTTGAAGGCAGCATAAGCCAAGCATGTCTCTAAGGGTTTTCTTCACAATTGAAGAACCGAGCAATTTTAAGCTTTTGACTTAGGATAAAAGTCAAGCAGTGACTTGAGCTTAGTGAAAGCAGTGAATGGAAAAGATTTTGCTGAAATTTATGTATGGAAATTACTTGTGGATAAGAGGAGCCAGTGACATATCAAATGTCTATATTCTGTCAAAAAAAAAAATTTATGTTTAAAGGACTCCAACTAATTTTCTTTTCAAATACAATTTATTATATCTATTGGTCATCTTCACTATTCACCATCAACACCAACATAAATTAATATTTGTGATGTTATAAAGGTCAATTTTTCTGGCTTTCCACAGTCACAAAATCCTCCCTTTAACATGGTAAAACCTGTCAGGTGTAGCCTGTGCTGTTAGTCAAAGAAAAAGTAGAACAGGAATTGACGATTGATCTGAGGTGCAAAACTGTATTTTCTTGAAAATTCACACTCAATTTAGAAGAATCTCAGTTTATGCAACAAGGGGAAAATATTTATTTAACATCTGTAAAGTACATGTGGAGCAATCCATGACCTTTGAGGCATTGCCATGTGCTTCATGCTGATTTCACCCTAGTTCTATTCAAACAGCACAGAAAATATATGATAGACTAAGCATATACACAATATTAAAGGGGCACTCCGTTGATTTTCACACATCTTATTTAATTTATTGATCTCAGGCACTATTTAGCATGTGAAAACAACTTTTTAAAAACCAAAACACAGAGAGACCTCTGTGACATTTTGGAGGTCAATTTTCTTTTACTCTACAAAGCTTCTTCAAATCTTCAGCCACAAAAACTTTTTTATACAGTTTTTTATACGTGCTAAATAGTGCTCCATAAGACAATAAACTAAACTTAAAGGCGTAAAATGTGGAATTGTCCTTAAAGTGGAAAAACTTAGAACAGTATATCCAACCAGTGGTGCGTTCATCGGTTAACATAGATGGTCGTTAATCTGGAAGGCCAATTCATCTGCTGTCCCTGTGTACTTACAGAACTTACCAGAACGCTTGTGAAACAGTAGGTGTGACTATAAGATAACAATTGGAACTGCAATAGCTAGCCCCAAAGTAAGATAATAATACATACGATAATGTATTACAAAAACTTTAGACCACTTATTTTGTACCGTGTCCGGGACAACAGCAAGTAAAGAACCCAATGCCTTTTACCATTACCATTAAAGTTTACCAGGACCTGAACATACTGGGGGCTTATAACATCGCTAAGTTACAAAATGCCAACATGTTATTAATTATCTAACAGCAGTGGAATGAATGAAGTCGACTCCAGTCGGCTAACACCACGTTAGCCAGTGGCCCAGCAGGCCTTACGAGCTGTAGAAATTTCCAGATGGTCAGAGGTAAAACGTTAGCTAGCTAGGATAACTGTTTGGCTAACTTACCATCGGGGTTATTGTCTGGGTCAAAACGCTGCCCGCATCCTTTGTTGTAACACAACACTGACATTGTGGCAAGTAAAAAAAAAGTTAAATTTGTGGTCTGATTTAAATAGACACACAAAAACACTCGTATGTGTGAGGTATATCCGCATCCGTTGACTCACACTGCTCCGTAGTAGATGGATGGCCACACTTCCGGATGTTCTCGGGTGTTCTCGTGAATGATCGGAACTCGCCGGGAGAATCCAGCCCGAGCATCCCTACCTCCATCCCGTAAGTCTCACAACTGATGCTGACCGCTTCCAAACTTGCCTTAAACATCGAGTTCTTTATGCCAGCTTGTTTCTGCGAGCGGGAAACGTCCTTCTGACCGTTTTAACGCCAGAATTACGTTGATTGTTACAGATAAACCCAGATTACTGCACCCAGGTTTATAGTATTCAGGTGCATGAAACTGAGGCAACAGCCATGTAGTTTTACGAGGATGGTGATGATTGCAGCCACTAGACGGGATATGTGCATATGAATGTTAAATTTCTCGAATCTGAGCGGCTGTGTGGGGCATTTCCCCATTTTCCGTCGGAGAGAGGAAGATGAAGGATTTACTTTCGCTGATCACAGCTGTTTATTCTAAAGGTAAGACTCATATTACAATGTTTAGGTGAAGTGTAGTGTTGGTAGTCTGAATAAACTCGTGTGTTTTTTGCAGGGAGCTACATGCACTCAGGTCTTCGTGAATATTGGAAATGTACCCTAGGATCTCCCAGGACAGACACTCTCTGGGGAATGAACACTTGAATCGTTGAATGTTGATAATTGGTGCAGAACATTACATTCTTTTAGTTCTTATAGTTATTACCTGTAGGCTATACATTTTCATATTTAATATTGCTGTGTTTTTTTAATTTTAGATTTAAGTTTTTGGATTTGGTTGTGTCAGAAAAAAGGTTATACTCAGGCAAAGCACAGACCATTTGAAGTTATTATAAAAGGTTTTTATGTAGGCCACCTAATTTTCGCCTTTCCTTTCTCATTCTATGTCAGTTACTAAAAATGGGTACAAGGGACACTTTTACTTACTTTGAGGCAACCTGATGCAACCAGTTTCAATTTTTTAGTGCATAATGCTGTCCTTGTTTTCTGTTCCAACAGGTAATTAATCATCATAAAAATCATTACCAATCCTGTGGGGTCTAAAGTAATTTTTGCAATTTTACCTTGCATTTAATTTGGGTTTGAATTACTACAAAAAAAAAAAAAAAAAAAAGCCACACTAAAAATATGTTGAAAGACAGGAAAACAAATTTGTAAAAATCTTGTTGATTCTGCCAAACATGTTAACAATAAATGACCAGAGCAAGTGCAAAGGTCTCAATCAAGAATCAAGTGGACAAAATTTTGCTAGGTCAAGTAAAAATTTGCACATTTGGTTAAATTTTGTATAATCAGTCCATCATTGCTTTTAATTCCTTTTTTTTTTTTTGAAGAATTTTATTAAACAAAACAACTAATTACCTGCTTTTTGAGACTTTATATTTTAGATGTTTATTTAAAAATTAAGTAGAAGTTTTTAATGTTTTATTCATAGAATTTCTTCCCTAACAATTCTTTCTAGAAGCAAGAATTAAACAACTAGTACTTTGATAGGCTTTGCCTGAAATGTTAACATTTCCTTAAGCCAGAAATTGCCATCTTATCTCGTAAAGTATTTTTTTAGTGCAGTTTTTAGGTGAAAGATGAAAACCAAATTAAGTAAAACTGCCAAATAACTTTAGAGTCTGTGGAGTTAAATGAGCAATTTGAAGAAGGTGACAGATCAATGTTAATGATGTGTCAGATCCCTGTTATTATATTTGATGAAATTATACATTTTACAAAGGCTGTGGTTTGCTTAAAGGTCCACATGTCATTCTGTTCTGCAGAGCTTTTTCAGCTCTTTAGTATTGAGTGTGTGATGTAGTTTTTGATCAAACTGAGCTCAATTTTGAATATCATACCTGTAATGAATGTAATTAGTGCTATGAGATATCATTGCAACTTCTTCTTGACTTTTTTTTTGTGCTTAAATTGTAATTTACAAATTGGTTATCTCTAACAACTCATAAAGTAAAGTCAGATCTATTCTTTGTTATTCTTTCATATCACAGGGTGACTGGATGATGGAACAGTGATGAAGCCTAAACTGTGGGACATTATGTTTCCTCTGCCCAGCTTCTCTCTTCTTCTCCATTTCCTTCACTTTCTTCTTCTCCTCTCTCTCCCCCCAAGCTATGCCTATTTCCAGCCACAGTCCAGAATCATACAAGGCCTGCTGCTCTTCACCCAGCCCGCTTATAATGCTACCATCTTTGAAAACTCTGCAGCAAGGACCTATACTAGGAGCGAGGTCAAAATGGGCATCGTTCTCTGGCCGCCTCACTCTTTGGACATTAAATACACCATTGAGTCTGGAGACAGTGAAGGAATCTTTGAGGCTGAGGACTTTGTAATGGGAGAGTTTTGTTTCCTCCGTATACGCACTAATGGAGGCAATGGTGTCATTTTGAATAGAGAAGTACAAGATAATTACACGCTAACAGTAAAAGCAGCAGCTCAAGGAGGTCAAGAGGCTTTAGTCACTGTTTATATCAAGGTCTTAGATACCAACGATCTCCGTCCTCTCTTCTCCCCAACCTCCTATTCTTTTGTCGTTCCTGAGAGCGCCCCTCTGGGTACAATCATAGGACGTGTAACAGCCACAGATGCTGATGTGGGCTCCAATGGGGAGTTCTACTACTTCTTCAAGAACAGAGTGGAGCTTTTTGCTGTCCATCCTACCACTGGGGTCATCACCCTGACCGGAAAGCCCAGGATGGACAAACAAGACCGGTTTGAGCTGGAGATGCAGGTGGTTGACAGAGGGATGAAACTCTATGGCAACAATGGCATCAGCAGCAGTGCTTGGCTGGTTCTAACTGTGAAGAGGGTTAATGAATTTGCTCCTGTTCTCAATGTAGTTTCCGTCACTCCATCATGGGAGGACATGCACCCGATCTATGCTGTGGCGACTGTGGAGGACAAAGATGAGGGGCTATCTGGAGATATAGAGTGGGTGTCCATCATTGAGGGTGACCCCTTTGAACAGTTTGTCATTGATCGATCACCAGTTGGAAATGAGTATAGGGTTAAAACTTCAGAATCGATTGACTGGGATAAATTCCCTTATGGATGCAATTTAACCCTCCAGGCTAAAGACAGGGGTATACCTCCTAAATTTTCCAATACTCAAGTTGTTCAGTTGTTTGTTAAAAAGCCAGAGCCAGTGGTAGTGAAGTTTGAGCAAGATATTTATGTAAACAAGTTGAGTGAAATAGCTCCCCCAGGGACCGTTTTAGCAGTGGTGAAAATCTCTCCAGCTCCTCCGAGTGTCAATTACAGCTTCAGCTGCCTCTCAGATCCTGTGTACTTTGATGTAAACCCTTTGACCGGAGTTATTGTTACTACAAGGCAGTTGACAACAAGATCACAGGATTTTCTGGAAATAGAAGTGGTTGAGCTTATCAGTCAGCAGCAAACAAGGGTTCAAATCACTATTGAGGATGCTAATGACAACGCACCGGTATTCAGTAAGCCATTTTATGATATCTCCATTAACGAGAGCTTACCAGTAGACACTGTCATTCTTGTTGTGTCAGCTGTTGATGAAGACAGAGGAGAGAATGGATACTTAACCCATACAATCAGTGTTCAGTCTGTACCATTTACCATTGACCAGGACTCAGGAGAGGTGAAGATCACAAGAGACCTGGACTTTGAGTCATCAGAAGATGTCTATACTTTTGCTGTGCGGGCTTCTGATTGGGGTTCACCGTACAGAAGAGAGAGTGAGGTCAATGTCACTATTCGTCTGATCAACATCAATGATAACCAGCCTCTTTTTGAGAGGATCTCTTGCAGAGGGATGGTAAGCCATGATTTCCCCATTGACCAGACTATAATCACCATGTCTGCTGTAGACATAGATGAGCTGGGGATGGTGAAGTACAGGATACTCTCTGGGAACGAACTGGACTATTTTAACTTAAACCCAGATTCAGGAGCTTTGTCGTTGAAAAGATCTGTAGCAGTGGCTAATCTAAAAACTGGGATATTCAACCTGAAAATTATTGCAACAGATGGAGAGCTGTTCTCTGAGCCTACATTTGTGAATGTGTCTGTTGTGAGGGGTGGGATGCCACCCAGGGGGTTTAACTGCAAGGAGACCAGGATAGTCGAGCTGTTAGCTGAAAAAATGTTCGCAAAAGCCTCTGCTATGTCTAAACCAAGAGCAGATGAAAACTATGCAGACATTTTCTCTGTAAACCAACAGGCTCCACAGTTTGAGGCCTTACCTGGTAGTATCCTTGTGAGAGAAGACCTCCCCGTTGGTGCAAGCGTGTTTCAGGTTAGAGCACGAGACAGTGACACAGGCTTCAATGGCCTTATTCTCTTTTCCATATCTGGTGAAAACAAAGAAAACTGCTTCAATATCAACATGGAAAATGGGTTGCTAACTGTATTACAGCCACTTGACCGTGAACGCTCGGATCGTTACTTCCTTAATATCACCATCTATGACCAGGGCTTGCCTCAGATGTCCAATTGGAGACTACTGACGGTGATCATTGAGGATGCTAATGACAATGACCCACAGTTCTCTCAGGACAGCTTCTCCGCTCTTGTTTCGGAAAACTCCGCCATTGGCAAGGAAGTTCTCACCATTACTGCATTTGATAAAGACACGGGACAAAATGGACAGCTGTCCTACATGCTGCTGACCAGCGTCCCTGAATTTGGAATCGACAGAGAGACCGGAAGTGTGTTTGTGGCGAGCCACTTGGACAGAGAAATTTTCCCTATGTACAGCTTGAAGATCGAGGTGAGAGNGTTTGTGGCGAGCCACTTGGACAGAGAAATTTTCCCTATGTACAGCTTGAAGATCGAGGTGAGAGACAAGGCTGAAAGAGGCAGCCAGAGGTCAGCTGTGACAACTCTAATTATCGTAGTTGATGATGTCAATGATTGCGCCCCAGCTTTCATTCCCAGCAGCTACAGCGCTCGAGTGCAGGAGGATCTCCCAATAGGGGCTGTGATCACCTGGGTGCAGGCTCAGGACCCAGACCTCGGCCCGGGTGGACAGGTCCGATACTCTTTGGTGAATGATTTCAACGGCACGTTTGAGGTAAGCAATGTCACCGCGGTATCTGCATTGCCCTTATGTTGTTTGTGTCGGTGTAAGAGGAAATTCTTGTTGCAGACACTCTATGGTATTTTATTTGTAATTGTACAGATTGATGCTGTGAGTGGAGTTCTGAGGGTTGGGAAGGAGCTGGACTTTGAGAAACAACAATTTTTCAACCTAACACTATTGGCTGAGGACAGAGCGAGACCCAGCCTCAGCACTCAGAGCTTTGTGGAGGTGGAGGTGTGTAACACAACACACACACACACACACACACACACACACAGAGAGAGAGAGAGAGAGAGAGAGAGAGAGAGAAAGAGAGAGAGAGAGAACAGATTCTGAAAAGCAATTCCATTCAAGTGTTACCATAATCACTCTCATTCGTGTCAGGCTGTAACTTGACGGTCTGATCTTGCTTGCTGTTTAGTGACTAAATGTTCAAGTCAACACTTGTAAAAAAATGTCTGAATGAAGCACACAACTACACACACATACACACATACACACATACATTTTGTACTTGTGTTTGATCAGTGTAAGGTTTGGAAATTTGATGTCAGTTTTCATTTCACTCAAGTGTTTTTCATTTTTAAAAGCTCAAGTTCAAATCTTTATTGTCCCACTAGGGGAAACTTGGTTTGCAGCCAGGGTTACAAGAAAAATACACAAGTACAGGTACAGGTACTACGGGCCACCACGTCAAAAACACAAACATCAGCAGCCAGACAGTCGTAACAACAAAAAAACAAAAAGACAAAAAAAAGCATTAAAAAGCAGAGCCAACAAATCAAAACTAGAGTCAACAAATGACCATAAATGTCCTAAAAACTCATATAAATGTAAAAGGGCTAATTCCTGTTAAGCCTATCGATAGCCACAGAAACAAAGGAGACCTTATGTCTCTTAGTCCTCCTAGCGGGCGCCCTAAAACGGCGGCCGGAAGGCAGGAGCTCAAACTCCTTCTGCAGGGGGTAATCAGAACAATCCAAAATGGAATTAGCCATCCTAAGAACCCACTTATTATAAATGTCCATCCATAAAATACTTTTACAATTTTAATTCTTGTCAGGATGGAAATAATATTTAGATCACTGGAGACAAAATCAATGATTTGTGGACAGCAGAAAGCTTCTCTTCTTCTCTTCTCTTCTCAGATGGAGACACAACTAGCTGATATCTATTACTGTATTTAATGAAGAATAAATATTGCTATCCTCTTCATCATTTTCAATCGAAACTAAAGCGAGCCTCTACATTTCTGCAGGTGGTGGATGTCAATGAGAATTTGTATGCACCCTACTTCTCTGACTTTGCTGTGAGAGGCTCAGTGAAGGAGAACACTCGTGCTGGCACAAGCGTCCTGACAGTCAGCGCTAAGGATGACGACAAAGGAAGGGACGGCATGTTGAGGTACTCCATTAGAGGAGGCAGCGGACTGGGCGCTTTCACCATTGATGAAGACACAGGTGTGACACAAGATCAATTCTGAAGCCTATTTATGTAAAGCCAAAATTCAATAACTCACAATTTCGTGCATGGAATAATCAACATCTTAGTTCAGTGGTATTTTCTGAAAATTATGAAAAGCTTAATGTTTCTTTACCATCGCTGCTGACTGATGAATGTATTTGTTGCTTATCCAAGTCTCAGTTTTGTTGCATTTACCTATGCTGTGTTCATTGTGAACTTGGGACTCGGAATTTCCAACCTCCAATTGGAAAAAACAATGAAAATGCCCCCTCAACTTGGAATTCTGGCTCGAAAAGTCAAACAAGCTTTTCCTACTGAGTTCAGTATTGACATGAATTTAACATGGCTAAACAGTCATTTTCCTTTATATAAATGAATATTAATAAGCATTTCCTTTAAATCAATCAGTAAGCAGACACAGTAACAGCTGTTTTAAAAAAGGTAAATAGCTCATACATGTAGCTTCTTTTGGTCTGACAGAGCCAACAAAACCAAAGATTTCATGGAGGCATCCGTGTTGTCTCCCACTTTATTTATCTCAAACACATGGTGGTCATAAATGATGTAATTCTGATTTTCCAATTCTGAGGTACAACAAACACATCTCACTGGTTACTGTGTACTGGGAGATCGTTATTGTAATGAGGCCAACATGGCAGCTTGGTCACTGGGCTTCAGGCTGCCAGTACAACTGATCCAACGCTGTGTGGATAACGTTCATCAAGTTCAAATCAGTTGTGAAGTGTAGCAGAATTGTTGTGACTTATTTGAAAAGGTCTGAGCCAGAAAAAAGTGTGTACTTGTCTCAATCACAGATGAAAATATATTAATTCAAAAGAGAGGCCATGACTGACTCACCTACTTCACCTATGTTGACTAAAATAATAAGCACAAGTGGTTCATTTTAGCCACTAGCAGTTAGTTTTAGGATAAAAAATGAAAATGTTTAGTTTCTCTCTTTTCACACTGAACCCTGTGTACACTGAAGGCCTGTATTGATACACGTATAACCAGGCTAATTAGTATTGATGTATATGAGGGAAAGTCAGAGACACACTGACGGACAGATACAAACACAATCTCTCTTTCCCCCGTCTGTAATGCTAACGCTAATGCTAATAATGCTAATCCATTCTATAACATAGTTCATAGAGTTCCATCACATAACTTGTGTGTTTTTGGACTGTTGGATGAGACCAGAGCACCCAGAGGAAAGCCACAAAACACTGAAATCTAGGGTGGGTGTATCACCTGAATATTTGATTTTGGCAAATTAGGGAATTTGGCAAAACAACAGGAAAATTAAAATATGGTTTTACGTTTTGGAAAATGTTGATGCAGGTCAAATTTATTGGATTTAAACATGCAAAGTCACCGGTATGGTCCTTGAAGATGCATATTTGAAACCCACAGATTAGTTTTGTTGCAATGACCCCTCTGTGATAAGATCAGCCACAGCTATTCTCGAGGATGCCACAGCATCAGTATTGAGTCTCTTTTGCCATTCCCAAAATGTTTGATATTTATAATATTGGCAGTGCTTATCTCTGGCTACTCCAACATTTCTGTGGTTACATACCTTCCCACCACCTGCATGCTGCAAAGAATCCAGTCTGCTGCTAGATTTAATTTAGGTAGTCACTGCAATAAAATACGGACCAATTAAGTTCATTCTCACACTTCTGCATTTTAGCTCTCATTAATTTTTTTCACTGTTTTTAAATGAAATTTCCATCACTTGTTTCAAATTGGTAGCAAATGAGAAAAAGCTGAGCTGAATACGTGAATTTCGAGCAAGCTGGTATACATACAACTAAACTGCATCTTGTGATGTGCTGTCCTTAAAGGACCATACTGACCATTTAGCATGTTTGAGCCTAATATACTCAGTTTTCATACACGTAAGGTTACTGACAATCATTTCCCAAAGGAAATAGTATTTCAGCTTTCCTGATATTTTGCAAAATCTCTTAATCTTTCAAAATAAAATATTAAAGCAATACACCCACCTTAAAAATTGATGTTTCACCCGCTAATAGTTACGCAGCCTTACGAAGTCACAGTTGCTTAAATTTTTCAAAAAACGCAGGTCTTCTTTTGGGACTATATTCTTCTGCAGAGGCATACATTCACTCCGCACTTTTTATTGTGCTTAAACACTAAAATTACATAACTTCGAAAAAAACCCTGAATACACGTCCTGTTCGCGATGATGGATTACCTAGCCCAAGCTCATTTCAAGTATCAACAAGTTGATTTTAATAGTGTACCAGAATGAACTGAAACCAATGGTCGTCTGGAAGGTATAGGAAAAAAAAAATTAATTCACCATTCCGGTAGTATGCTTTGGGAAATGATTGTCAGTAACCTTACGTGTATGAAAACTGAATATATTAGGCTCAAACATGCAAAATAGAAGTATGGTCCTTTAATGCATCTTCCAGTGTGTCCAAGTCCTGGCGTCAAGGTTTAAATGGCAGAAAATCTGTAATCTGTATTAATATGAATGATCAGGTGAGACTTGGGACCCTATTAGAGGACCTTAAGCATATTCAGGCTTGTAAGAGGTTAACAATCCAGAAAATTTTATTCTGATCATGCAAAGGTTTGAAATTTGTCAACGCAGACGTGTTCCTGTAGTACTCAATGGTTTTATTCAGTGTTAAAAGCTCAATAAGCAGCGTCACAGCTGGGGAGAAGCTTCATTGAGTGCAGATTTTCCAGGGGAAATCAGAGTGCTTGTTAGTGCAGAAAGTGAAAGGAGAGGAAAGTGAAAGTGAGGCGAAGACTAGAAGGGAAGAGGAGGATGCAGGGGAGTCTAGAGAACATAAAAATGTCAGAAGAAAATACAGCATTTTCCTCCCATTTTCCTTTTCTTTTAATTTTTTTTAAGGACCGTACTGCATGCATGTTTGAGCTCAGTAAATGCAACCCGCATAGATGGTATGTTACTGACAACCATTTTCCAAAATATAGAACTAAATACTAGAATTGTTTTTCCCCTACCTTCCAGACTGAAAATATAAAATAACCAAAAAAAAAAAAAAAAAAAAAAAGGAATAAACAAATCTAAAATACGGTTATATGTTTTGGAAATTGGTTGTCAGTAACATAACTTACAGTATATGTGGATAGTATTTATTGGGCTTAAACATGCAAAAATCGCTGGCATTGTCCTTTAAGTTGTTGCTTCTCTGATACTATAAGGCTGGATTTACACTACCACGCACATGTGACCTGATTCCGATTTTTTTCGCACATGCAACACGTATGGGATACGTTTCCTGAAGATGTAAATGGTACAAAGTCACATGAAATCGGATATGCTCAGATCTGATTTGGGCCACTTGAATATGTGGAAATAAATCAGATACGTATCGGATATCCGCCAATGCGACTGCTGTCTAAACACACAGATTGAATTTCCTTCCCATTCCGACTCCGACGTCATGTTTTATCTTATCTGCATATGGATAATGTAAGCGATCAATACGATGATTGCTCTCTGTAAACAGAAATGGAGGACATATACATATATCAGACACACTGATGTGTATTAAATGTCAAATAGACATGTTAGTGTGACAGTTCTGTTACAGCAATACTCCACCCATTTCTCCTCCATGATCGCCTGATGAAACTACATGTTCTGATAGGATAAACGCTCACACAACATATCAGATGTTTCTCTCTGCATGTTAAAGTTTTAACCCGTTGATTATATTTTTAGACAGTTCTCTCATCCACTGAAGCTTTTTGTTTTCATCCATCTCAGAAATGTGCACATGCACAACTGCATCTGGGCTGCTACAGGTTAAAGCTGTGTAAATACAGGTAACAGATATGCTTAAAAAAGAAAATGTAAATATGCTGAACAAAAAATCGGTATCGGAAAAAATCGGAATTGAGGATCAAGACTTGTAGTGTAAATCCAGCCTAAGATAATGAAAAGTCTGATTCCTTGTTGGTATCAGAGAAGACACAGATAACAAAATACAGTCTAACAGGAAGTAAGGGCCAAGTTTTCCCTCGCCAAGTGTTTGGCTTAAGGTTGCAGACGTCGATGTTGTCAGACATAGACAGTGAGTAGCTCCACTCTGTCCTCCCACTATGCATTTAGCTGCCACGCTGAGTGGCCCTGATCCGAGTGCTTGTCAGTTTCGGGGTCTTAGTGCCAAAACGAAGTATGTAAAGAGAGAGAGACAGAAAGAGAGAGAGAAAGTTTGAGGAAACCATCCATGCGGAGCCTGTCTTGATTTTTATATTTAGTAAAGAAGTTGACTTTTATCTGTAATCTTGTTTACCCATCAACACTGTCATAGCTGAATGTTCTGGATCCCACTTTTTCAATATTTGATATTATAATGTTATAGGATGAGTTATATTGGTGTTAGTAGAAAATACAGGGGTTATCTTTCACAAGACGAGCAGGATCTTCTCTGGCTTAAATCCTTAGAGCTCCTGCACTTTGAACAAAAATTGGTATTCTTGTCATTGCTTTGGGAGAAAGCAAGCCCTGCAATTTCTCATTGGGTTGCTGTCAGAAGCCGCTGCTCTTCTATTAGCGTGTGTGTGAGATGGCTGCAGGATTTGTCACAGTCAGGATAAAGCAGTTTTTAAGTTACAAACAAACACACATTTAAAAAGTAATTTATCCTGCGTTTGTTACAATTACCAGACTCTCTTTTTTGATGTCCTTCTTTGCCATATTGAGGTCTCAAGATCCAGAGAGGTACACGTAAGATTTTCTCATCCATCTTGGGATTGATTATTTGATTTGATGGTAAAAAAAAACAAACAAAAAAACAAACAAAAAAACAAAAACAAAAACAAAACAAAAAAAAAAAACATGTTTCTCAAGAATGGAATTGTTGATGTGACTCGACAGATGGATGTAAACTCGAACGCACTGACAACTTCTCGATCAGAAAAGAAGCCGTGACCATTCAATTTCTTTTTGCTCTTTGAAGTGTTTTATTTATGGCGAGAATGGATGCTGTCAAGTCAGATTTATATTGAATTTACTGAATAGTGCCTGTCGGTCTCAAAGTTCAAAGAGCTTCTGAAACAGTCAACTCAGTTTTACTCATCTCTCCATCCAGCTGTGACAGAGATGAGATGCCGTTTGAAAAGGACGTGGTCAAGGACGACTCAGTCAGGATATGTTTCGGCAAACACTTTACTATGCAACATGTGTGACCTGGGCAGCTGCTTAGTCATAATCTGACGTTAATACACTCTTTTTGGTGATCAGATCAGATCACTGCCATGCATCATCCAGCAAAACAGATGCTAGTACACAATAACTTCCACACTGCTTGACTTCTTGTGCCTTCTTGCGAAAGACCAGATCTAGAGAAGAGAAGGCAGATAAATCAGTCTCATTTTCCCATAATAATAAAAAACTGTTTGAAATGATCAAACATGACTTTTGCTAACGTCCTGGACTCTAAAGTCATTCGTTTACTTTTACTTTTCATTGAATTTTGGCTTTTGTTTGCCACCTAAAATGCTTCCCTGCAAAAATCCTGAGATGCCAGACAGGATGATCAATCACAATCAAACATAGATCACATGACGATCACAGGTGGCTGAATTTGGTTGAGATTTTTGTGTAATTTTTTTGTTTATACATTTGAAAAAAAAAAAAAAAGCTTTCAGGGCAGTTCAGGACCTATGGGTTTGTGTTACTGGAAGTGTTTCTATGGGTTGTTAGGTTCCTCAAGTTTGTAACTTTGACTATGTTCAATACAAATTCCTTACTATGTTACACTATAAAGTGAGGGAACATAAAAAGCTTAATGTGCCTCCATTCTGTTGACGAACATAAACTTCCTCATCATGCCGTCTAATTCTGTGTCTGCAGCTAATTCCGTGTGTACAGCTTCACAGATATATGCACAGCCCAGCTCGTGCTGACATGATTTAACTTACTTTAATTAGCAGCCCTATGAACATTTGGCTCTTCAAGTGTCGTGTTTTAGAAGAAAACAGGAGATCTGATGAAAGCTTGCACACACTAAGCAGAAATACACCAAACTGACTGCTTTGACCTTATATGTTCAGTTAATTTATCTTTTTCTGAATGATAAATTTTCATGTCTTGCATTTGATCTTAACTTTAAACTGTCTGACCCTCAAGAACTTGCACCAAAGTGCTTCAGAGCTCTCAGCAATGTGTCGACATGACATGAATGAACTCCAAAGACTTAGCTTTAACTTTCAATGCAAACTCATGCGGGAGTGTGTCATTTTGTGAGTGTTTACATACACCCTGTCCTGCATGACTGATTTTAAAAAAGGCACCCAAGTGTCACCCATCGTGTATTCTCTTTGTCCCTCAAGATTTCACCCAAGTTGTCAGCTGCTCACCTTCCTTAAGGGCGCAAGATTCACACCTCAGTAAATGTTTGTGTGTATGTGTATATGTGTGTCCTTATTGTTGTAGTGCAGATCAGAGTGTGTTTTACACTCAGAGAATAGCAGAGGGAGCACTTTGGTCAGCTGTGATTAGCTTTAGCGAGGCTGAGGCATTGAAGGTGACTACAACAGAGCTACTAATGCCTGTGAATGTCACTGAAGCGAGGGCACAAAGTTTACTCCAAGCTCCGTGTCTTTGCCTCAGAAAACTTAGTATTCAAAGACTTCCCCGTGGCATCTTTTAGGGAAGGGTTCTCTTGATGACACACACTGTCCCTGCACACATATTCACAAGCCAAAATAAAAACTGCATTAATCTTTCTCTCTACCTCAACAGGAGTGATTTACACTGCTGGCATCCTGGACTGTGAGACCAAAGACTCCTATTGGCTTACCGTCTATGCCATAGACAGAGGGGTTACACCCCTGTCAGCTTCTATTGAAGTCTTCATTCAGGTACCCACATTCTGCTGCCAATATTCATGTTAATGTATGCCTGGCTAAGATGCTTTATGCATAGGAAATGCTTTGGATTTTTGCATAGAGAGATAAGCGTAAACATGAATGCCTGACTGGAAAATAAGAAAATCTATTTTCTCTTTCTGTAATGCTAATTAGCAAAGACAGGGCTAATCTAGAGATCTCTTTGGGGTTTTTCTGATAAAAATTCAGTCCCAAATGTAATCTTAATCGATTGCAGAAGCCATGTTTTGTATTTTTCAGCATGTCTAATGTATTTTATTTCATTCATTTTTGGATATTTTTGAAAGGTTTAAGTGTAATGCTATTTAGCAAATCAACCATATCCTCCATACTCCCCCAGAGTAAAATGGTAATCATAGCATAGCCAGTACAGTCCCTGGAGACCTGTTGGAAAGCAATAAATATACTTTTACTGTGTTATACAGTTGGCATCTTGAAAACAGAGGCAGCTCGACTCAATATAAAGCTGCTCGCAGGTCAAAAATATACATTGAAATGTTTAAGTATGATCCAAGCCAAGCGGTAAATGCAACATTGGAACAGATTTGTCCCTTATTCAGACCAGAGCAACAAGACTAAAGGTCTGAAAAAACACCTTTATACAGCTAATTTCATGAATCTCAATAATACTACATAATGCAGTATATACAGTTGCTTCTAACAAATAATAAGAATACCAGCTGATGGTGGCGGTCAGGAGAAAACTGAACCTTTTAACAAAAAAAATTACAATACCATTACTGCACAACTTCCCTTTTAACAAAGCATTTGAAATGTAGAAATTATACATCAGATCGGAGGTTGGCAACCTTTTCATATGCAAAATAGTGTTTATTTGTGCAAAAATAATAAATGTAGTCGGCATGCCAGCCCTATTGATGTGACTCCAACACATTATTATTGATGCCACTGCAGTTCTGGGTAGAATACATGGCATAGCAGCTCAAATGCAACCATGCACCACAATAACACGACTGTAACTACAGAATCCATTACAACTGCACATGGAGGCATGAGATAAGGGCAACAATTATGATTAAATAACTATGAGGTCATACTGGGTAGAAGTGTAGTGTGATCCTTGTCTCTGTTTGCTGCCATGCTGCTCAGAGGTAGTAGAGTAACCAGAAACTACTCAAGTAAAAGTACTGTTACTTTATGATAATAGTGACTCAAGTATAAGTAANCAGAAACTACTCAAGTAAAAGTACTGTTACTTTATGATAATAGTGACTCAAGTATAAGTAAGAGTACTCACCAAAATACTTGAGTAAGAGAAAGAAAGTATTAAAAAGATTACTTGAGTAGTGAGTTTGATCAAGCTTATTCTTTCGAATAATCAACAAGCTATAAAGTGCCCGTTTGAGGAAAAAAAAAGCAAAGTAGCCATATGTAGCTTCTAATACAATCCAAACCATATCATTTAAAGAAACAGTAGACAGTAATAAATCAAATATTTACCACATAACAAATCATGACAATTCTGGCCTGGCCCTGAGACAGTTAGCTAGGTTAGCTTCATGAATTTACTCAGAATAGAACAGGAAAACTTCAGTTAGCATTAGCAGCAGCAGCTAGCTAAGTAGCTAATGTTGCAGCTTACAGCCTTAAGTTCCATGTTGAGTTCTCAGAAGCTGAAATGTCACATTTTTAGGGAGGCAAAGACGCATTATGTAGCTGTTGGTTTTGGTAGACTGAAAAGAAAACACGTTTGAATGTGTAGCCAGGGATGTGCCTCTTCTAAACCTCCTGCTGTTGATTCCACCATGACTGTTCTGCTCCAGGTGAAACCATGGAAACGGAGGTGGGGGTGTGGCTACTTTGGAGCTGAAGCAGACAGTGTTGTGTCTGATGATGAGAGAAAAACTGAACGTCACTGAATTCAAACAGGTGAAATCAAAAGTAACGCAAAGAGTGTGACCAAATGTAATGGAGTAAAAGTATATTTTTTCTTCATAAATATACNAAAGTAACGCAAAGAGTGTGACCAAATGTAATGGAGTAAAAGTATATTTTTTCTTCATAAATATACGCACGTATGAATTAAACGTATCCTGCAATAAAACTACTCAGTAAAGTATAATTTTGTGAAAAAAGTTACTTAAGTAAATGTAACAGAGTAAATGGAACGTGTTACTACACACCTCTGCTGCTGCTGCATCTCCACTTCAAAAACTTTAGCTGCACGCATGTCTGAGTGCTCTGTTGTCTGGAGTTTCACAAACCATTTGACATTTTCCACTTCAGAGTAATCTTGTCCTTTCTCCTGCAGAAAGACACTGATTGCATTTTAACACTCCACAAACCATTCCAAAACTTTTCACCACTTGGTGACTAGCAACTCTCCGTGTGAAAACTGCCCGACCCTTTTAAGAAGACAGCACAGAGCTCCCAGAATAAATCCAAACACTTTTTGAATGGTAATATTAAAAATGTTAAATAATGCAGGTTGAAAAAGTTGCTGAAGAACATTTTGACATCAAGACAAAACAAATACAAATTCAGTTGTCAATGTAACACTTCATTTACGCAACCAGTCAATAAAAAATAGAATACAAATGTGAATTTCAACAGATTTGGTTGTTCTCTAGCAGTAAATCCATTACCTAACAGTCCTGACGGTATAAATTGAAAACACATAGCATCTCATATCTGTACTCCAAACCTTTTGACATTGCAATAAAGGGTGTTGGTAAAAAAAAAAAAAAAAAAAAAAAAAAAAAATTCCCATTTTGAACCAGAAACAAAGCAGGACCTGAGGTGGACATGTATTATTTGACCTTTGCAAAAGTGAAAAACAATAGAGAAGTTGAAGCGTGTGTGTGTGTATGTATGTGTGTGTATAGGTGCATGTAACTCTGTTGGTTTGAAGTAAATACTTTGAATAAGATGGTAAAAGCTTGCAGGTAAACAATGTTGTCCGCCATCTTGTCTTCACTGATCTACTTCAGCTTTTATTTCATTGTGGTTCCTACAAATTGGTGGAAATTTGAGCTGGATCACTAAACGGCACCTTGGTTCCCTAGATACCGAACAAAAACGGTTTGAGAACTTCTTTTCTTTTTTTCTATTTCATTCGGCACCAAGTAATCCTCAGTGTGACTGTGAACACAAACACAACTGCTGCAAACTGTTCACCCTTTGGGGAAGAGTTCATCAGCGTATAAAGAAACAAAGCATGTATTCAGGCTTCGGGGTAGTCAGGTGTAGCCTTGCACTCCGGTGCTTCACTCCTGACTTCTTCTGTCAGCGTGTAGTGGAATGCAAAGACAGGAAGGAGAAGATTAATCAGGCGCAGGTGCTCCTCATTCACCAGCTGAACCTTCCTGGCTCTCTGCCTCCTAGCCAACACTCAATCACAGCCCTGTTTGCCATAAATATTCCAGGTCTGTGCTGGAGAAGCCAAATTAATTTGCAATGCATTTAAAGTGAGACACCTCTGACATTTTCACATAAATATATTTCCATATTTGATTGATTGTGGATCAGCTCATACCCAGTGTCAGGTCTTTCAAAGGAAAAATCCTTGGGCATAGCAACAGCGATGTTTTACATCTCAAACATGAAAAACTGTGATTTTTTGTTTTTATTTGGATAGATAAAGCACAAAGTCTACTTTAGCATGATTATAGCTGCAATGACAGAACAACAGACAAAGAAAAACGCGCCACCTAACACAGAGTCATCAATAAAAGAATTTCGGGATCAATATAAGTGATCTTTCTTTCTTTTTTTTTCTGGCATAAATCATAAAATAATTTAAAAAAATTAAATTATTATAAGTAATCTAAATACAATAGCAACATTGCTTAGAACTGCCACTGGTGTTTCCTATAGGTCCTCCATCCTCAATCAGCGGACCGTGATCTGGATCTGGACCGAAACACAATTGAACTGGATCCAGAACGAACTGAAATACAATTTATTCTGACAGGGAACAAAAACCTCACCACATCCTGGCCAGCTTAATTGTTTTTTACATTTTATTTTGAAAGGAATGTAGTTTGTAGTTGTTCGCAGAGTTAAACAAGAGAAAGAAAAAGGGAAGACAGCTCGAGCCCACTAGCTTTTGTTAATATTAAGCTTAATTTAAGGTGGTATATTTGATTAAGTCCCTGCCAAAGACACAATAAGGTGCATTTATTTTGACCGCGTGTTATAAAAGGATTATAAATCAGTTTCTCTTCCTGCCAATCACTTTGTGCCAAAGTGTAATGACCTGGTTGCAGAAAGAAAATGTAACTTCTCCCATTAATGCAGAAATGTTTTCATAGTTTTGGAACTTATATCACTTAATCCACCCTTGCCGGACCCCAGTGCTATGGAAATTTGGTAAGTGGGACTCTGAGGCTTGTATTTGAGGACCCTTCTTTAGGTCACAGGCGTGAATTTGGGAGTCAGCTTTCACAAAAGTTTAACTAGATCCATAATCATGATATTTTCCTTTTCTTTCTCTCTCTCCATCTTTTTATCTCAGGTAGAGGATATCAATGACAATGCTCCCCTCACCTCGGATCCCATCTACCACCCGGTCGTCATGGAGAACTCTCCGAAGGATGTCTCAGTCATCCATATCCAGGCGCAGGACCCTGACCTCACTGCCACGCCTAGTCATCTTAGTTACCGAATCACCGCTGGGAACCCACAGAATTTCTTCTCTATCAACCCAAAAACAGGTGAGAATCTTGTTTTCCCGTGAGGATTTCTGTCATCATGCAGTGTCTTCAAGTTCATTCAGCGTATCACAAAAGGCTTTGATACCGACACAGTCAAACATCCAGGACATCGATGATCTGCCCCAACAGTCCTTACTGCCCTCTTTACTCAGAATTGCTTAGACTTTGCTGAAGGCTGTAAGCCTATTTTTGTATACTTGAGGAAATTTGTCTTTTTTTGCATCTTTTCAGCAGTTTTATTTTCCTTCTTATCATAAGTTTACATGAGTCAAAACATCTTTCTTTTCCTTTCGTTTTTGGTCCTTGACAAAGAAAATTTCAACGTTTTCCCAAAATAAATTCTTTATCTGTGGATCCTACAACTTTAAATTGACTGCTTAAGCAAATACATTCAGTTTTAGTGTTGCTGCCAGGTTTAATGTCTGGGCACGTTCCCATTCATTCTCAGTACAAGCTTTGTTTAAAGCTTAAGAATTATTGAGGAGGTGAAATGTTTTATTCAAACCCTGAGAGAAAATATCATTGTGAAGTCTCAGCTGTTTTTGTCCTAGATTAACTTATCACTACATCAGTAAGCAAAAGGCAAATACATTGTTATGCACTTTTTAGCTGTTAGTTAATTGGCTGTTACAGGAAATTGCTTTCTGACTGAAGAAAACGTGAACGTTCTGATCAAAAATGAAGGCAAGTTTTACATGTGTAACATCCTCAATGATATAATTCAAGAGGGAATTCCTCCAACTAACTCCATCATCATTCAGTGTAGATATTTCCTTTATGAATATTCTACAGCTATTACAGCGTGCTGTTATAGTATTGATAACATGCAGGGAGGCAGGCTGGATGAACTGGGTGAAAAGGGTGGTATTGATTCCATTAGAGACACACTCAGTAATGTGCACAGTACACTGTCCCCTACACACACTCACACTGCACCCTTTATAATCCTTTAGTATGACTCAAGTGATGTATTTGTAAACTGTGTTAATGAGGTACTTTGCCCATATTGAAGCATCTATCAGATCTGACATGAAAACTGAAGGTCATTAATACGAGGAAAAATCCCATCAAGTTAATTTGTTTCTTAGTTGATTAGAAGTGCTGTATGATTTATCTGTGTATGTTTGTGTGTGTGGTGATTTTAATGAATGAATTAATTGGCTACAGCAGTGTGTTAGAGAGGGCAGCTCAGCTTTAAAGGACCACAACAGTGTTATTGCATGTTTGAGCCCAATAAATGAAACCCACATATTACTGACAAATATTTTATTGACTAGTTTCTCACCTTGCAGGCAGCCATCGGTTCCAGTTCATTCCAGTACACTATAAAAATCAACTTGTAGAGACTTGAAATGTGCTTGAGAAAGATAATCCATCACAGCAAACCACACACAATTTATTTATTTATTTATTTTTTTGTTGCAGTTACATAATTTAACCAATCCTACATGGAGCTGCACTGAAGAAAATGTATGTCTCTGCCAGGGAATATAATCCCAGAATGAGACTGCTTTTACAGAGACACAGACATGCGAAACATTGAATTTTAAGGTGGATTTATCACCTGAACATTTGATTTTGAAAGATTAAGAGATTTGGCAATATAACACAACAACTAAAATATGGTTTTATGCTTTTGGAAATTTGTGGGTGGTATTTACTGGGCTCAAACATGCAAAACTATCAGTATGGCCCTTTAAAGGACCATACTACCCATTTTGTATGTTTAAGCCTAATGTATTATATTATATTATATTATATTATATTATATTATATTATATTATATTATATTATATTATATTATATTATATTATATTATATTATATTATATTACATTACATATATTTCATACATTTTGGGGTGGCGGTGGCTCAGTGGTTAGCGCTGTTGCCTCACAACCAGAAGGTCCTGCGTTCGGTTCCCGGCCGGGGCAGGGCCCTGTCTGTGTGGAGTTTGCATGTTCTCCCTGTGTCTGCATGGGTTCCCTCTAGGTGCTCCGGCTTCCTCCCATCTCCAAAGACATGCATGTCAGGTGAATTGGGAACTCTAAATTGCCCATAGGTGTGAATGAGAGCGTGAATGTGTTTGTCTGTCTCTGTGTCAGCCCTGCGATAGACTGGCGATCTGTCCAGGGTGAACCCTGCCTCTCGCCCTATGACCGCTGGGATAGGCTCCAGCCCCCTGTGACCCTCAACAGGACAAGCAGGTTTAGAAAATGGATGGATGGATATTTCATACATGTAAGGTTACTGACAATCATTTCCCAAAGCATACTACTGGAATGGTGAATTACAAATTTTTTTTTTGAAGTTTTGTAATTTTAGCGTCTTAGTGCAATAAAAAGTGCGGAGTGAATGTATGTCTCCACCAGGGAATATAGTCCCTAAAGAAGACCTGTGTTTATGGAAAAATTTTAACGACCTTGACTTTATAAGGCTGCGTAACTATTAGCAGGCGAAATATCGATTTTTAAGACTGGTGTATCGCTTGAATATTTGATTTTGAAAAATTAAGAGATTTTGCAAAATATAAAGCTGAAATATGATTTTATCCTTTGGGAAATGATTGTCAGTAACCTTACGTGTATGAAAATTGAATATATTGGGCTTAAACATGCAAAAAATGGGTGGTATGGTCCTTTAATGAGTCGATGAAGGTGATATGGCACCTAACACACTCAGCTGCAATCCAGATGTTTCACAAGCATAAAAACAATTTGTGCATATGAACAGCAGCATGATTTTGTGTGTGTGTGTGTGTGTGTGCATGCTTTTCACAGGGGAGAGTTTTAAGCCATCTGAGCCCTGCTGTCTGTTATCTGCTACAAATTCATTCTAAAACAGGAAACTCTTTCCCACAAAGACCGATGACCCGCATGTTCACACCATAAATAAACTTTTCTCTGCAGGCGAAGCTGCAGAATAAGATGATGAATAAGATTCCACCAGCGTGCTGAAGCCTCATACGTACAAACATGCAAATCGCATATTTCTATTTTGGAGTTCCTTTGCTGGTTTTAGAAAGATGCTGCATACTCAGAGAGTGTGAATTGGAATTAGAATTTTCACAGTAATGTGACTGACAGTGTCACTATATTAGGGGGTTTAACGAGGCGTGTGGGAGGGAGAGACGCTGTCGTTATGAATTGTTCCTCACTGTTTACCCAGTCAGAAATTTTCCACGTACCCGACTGATTTCATAAAACTGAATAAACAAAACCATCCAATTAATTTAGTTTCATAAAGAAGGACATAAAGAAGTTTCACAAGGAACAGTCTGACCCGAAATCCTGCGGCAAACCCCAAAAAGTTCCAAACTTTCTGAAAACCAGATTTAGGTTGGTTCAGGGTAACTTATTTCTCTGGAAGTGCTATTTTGATGAGCTTGAGTTGCTGCTACAGTTCTCAAAACGTATCGAAGCAGAACTTTGAATGAGTGTTAAGTGTAAAAAGTGCTGTGACAGCTTACTGTGCTGTGTTTGCTGTGTGAGGAAAGTTTATCTCCTGTGGGGATAAAAGCAGAGCAGACACACGTTGACAGTGGGTTAGTGCATGCTGTAAATCTATAGTGTATTTCACATGTTTGCATAGAGCCGCTGTGGAGTCATGGGAGCTGTGTGACCTTTTTTGTAACTCATTATTGGATTCTGTCGGCTTTGTTATACCAGGAAATAAATCCGTCAATAGCACGTTTGAGTCATTATTCCTGATCAGAAATGAAGAAAGTTTTGCTTTTTTACTTTCAATCTCAGGCTGCTGTTAGAAAATATTTAAGACAAAAGGTTTTTTTTTTTTTTTTTTTTTTTTTTTTAGCATTTTCAAATAAATTAAGATTAAAGGACCATATCAGTGGTTTTGCAAGTTTGCAAGTTTGAGCCCAATAAATACTATCCATACATCTGTTACCTATATGGATCTGGTATTTATTGGGCTCAAACATGGAAAAGCATCGGTATAGTCCTTTAAGGACAAGGCTTGCTTCATGAATTTAAGTTACTGGCGTTAATGTTATAAAGTTTAAATTAGTCCTGTTCACCAATATATAGCATGTGTGTGTGTGTGTGTGCGTGTGTGTTGTTTTCTTTACCTTCACCTTGAGGTCCAGTTTGTTTGTTTGGTTATTAGGAATAAAATTTGGTGGACCAAGAATCCAGATGGATCCAATAATTACAAGATATTGCAGTTTTTGAACATTATCTCATCATAATACTACAGTATTACCTGAATGAAAAAAAACTGACATATATGTATCGCATATATTATATATATTATATATTATATTCTTTATATATTATATATAAGATATATTCTTTATACATATTTAATGTAGATCCAGAGATTTAACCATTCTTAACATTGCTATTAAAACTGCTATTAAAACGCAGCCACATTGTATTTGTTCTCTCAGTGTTTTCTAGGTTTTGGATTTTTTTTCTTATGATGTATTGAAATAATTGAGTAATTGCAGATGTGCTATATGAGCTGTGGATCATTGATTTTTATCAGGATGGTTACCAGGGAAATGCTCCGCTGACATCCCTCCCCTCACAATCTCTCCTACAGCTTGTGACCGCTGCTCTAGATTACTCCTAATTTGCTTAATTGAAGTTAGCCTGCGTAGCTAGCTCAAGGTGACACTGCGATACACACACACACACACACACACTCTACTCTGCATGCATGCGTATGCGTGTGTGTGTTATGCAGCATGGTGGCAATCTAGCTATTGATTTGTAGACTGCACAGATATTTTAAGCATCCAAAATATCGCCAGCTCATTGAGATGCAAGGCTTCATTACACTGAAACAAGCACAGTATCATCCTACATAAAAATCCTTTTGCTTTGACTTTATACCAAATATAAGAAGACTGCTGAAATAGAATGTATGCCTGCAGTTTTTGTATGCGTGTATATCTACAGTGATTGTATGAGCATGCATGTGTGCATACATACAGTACATAGTACATCATGTATGCATGCTATGCACCCCCATCCCCCCACCCTTCTCTGAGTCCATAGTTTGATGACGTAAGCCTCTGTGGTCCTTTGGGCAGATCGGCATCAGGTGCATGTGGGCATTTGGACATTTGGTCTTGATAATGAGTTGTAATCAAAAAGCAGTCTGCTGTTGTTTTTGTTTTCTCCAATTATTTAATTTGGCTAGTTAGCATAGCAAAACTCTTCTTTTACCTATTTGCATGTAACACATGAACATTTTTTTTCCTTCTTTCTTTCTTTTTTGCAGTGGCAGTGTTCCATCCTCCATATCTTCATTTTGATCTGCTATGATTGGTCACAGCCAATTTGGCAAAGAATTATGGGTTTTAGACCACTCAAGACCACAGCATGGATGCATGGGGTGTGTGTATGTATGTGTATGTGTGGGTGGGGGATGTGAGCACCTTTTTGACACCCAAAATAACCAATAAGTTGACTCCATGATCATGAGCAAATGATGATAACAAGACCAAGTCCACATCGAGTCCACCATCTGTGACAGAACCGTACTACAAGGATGCATTTTAGCTGTCAAAAGCCCCTGGTTGTTTTGTTTTTTTTTTGTTTTTTTTTGGGGGGGGGCAGTGTTACTGAATTACTCCCGCCAACAGTTTTTTTAAAATGTATTTTTGTGTTTGCATCACTTACTGCATTTTGCCTGTGGATGCACATTTGTTTATCAGAACAAAAAGAGTTTAGGCTGAGACATAGTGTGGCCATTTATGTCTCTTTGTGTGGATGTGTTGATGAGAAGCTGAATAGTATGCACGGACGGTGATCAACAATAGTCATTCATTTGGGAAAAGTAGGTTTCCAGTATTGTACAGCAATCAGGGAGGCCTTTGTTAGAATTGTGGCAGAATGGGTTTATTGATTAATGCCTGTAATTTTGTTTTTTTTCTTTGTTCCCTGCAGAATAACGCCTGGAGAGCTTTTGATTTGTTAGACTTATAAACTCTCTCTTTCTCTCTCTCTCTCTCTGTGTGTGTGTGTGTGTGTGTGTGTGTGTGTGTGTNTCTCTCTCTCTCTCTCTGTGTGTGTGTGTGTGTGTGTGTGTGTTTGTGTGTGTAAGAAGTATTCAGCTATTTTACCTATTAAAAAGTTGCAGCAACCTAGTGGAAAAATACTTCATTACGAGGAAAAATCCTGCATTCAAAATTTCTGTGGAGTAAAAGTAAACAACCACAGTATTAGCAAAAAAAAAAAAAAAAAAAAAGTATCCAAAGTAAAAAATCTTCGTCATAATAACATGCTCTGCCGCTGTCCCTCCGTGCTGGTGGCGTGCTGGTTAACTCACTGACCCTCATGCAGGGTCATACACTATTTCCATGTGCCAAACGCCATCACTGCTGCCAGGGCTGCAGGCTGTGGTTTGCTCTTGCTGTCATTTTTGGAACATTATGTGTGTGTGTATGTGCTTGTGAGTGTACGGGGATGTGCAGGGACGCAGAGGCTATGAAAAATGACATTTTGACTTATGCCCCATCATGATGGAGATTATTAGATGAAGAAGACTCGTCCAGTAGCATGAACTCCTTCACCATTATGCCATCATATTGCTCACATGTATCAGGAATTGATACACGTATGTAATTTGATTTTAAATAATTTGTGCTGAAAACCACTGAATTCTGGGAGCTCCCTGGCTTGATAGAATTTATGCTGGTGGCTCATTCTTGTGATCGTGTTTTTTATGATGCATCTTTCTTCATTGATGCATTGTTAACTTTTATGGCACAATGCAGCAGAGAATTGTGTGAAGTGCCTTTCTTACGATTTTTATTTGGTAGACATAAATAATCTTCATCATCAGGAAGATTATGCAGGCTGAACGAGCAACTGATGAGATGTTTCCAGCCAAAATAACGCTGTCCTATAAACAGGAAAAGTGAAAAGTAATAGAGTAGAAGCCAAATTATTGTTATTAGCATGACAAATGAATATTTCAAAATTAAAACAGGTTTACTAATTAGGGATGTGTCATGTCATATTTATATTCAGGATAGTGCCAGCATTATTTTAAAGGACTATACCATCCTTTTTGCATGTTTGAGCCTAATATATTCAATTTTCATACTGTAATATTACTGATAATCATTCCCCAAAGCATACTACTGGAACGGTGAATTAAAAATGTTTTTCCTACCTTCCAGACTGCCATTGGTTTCAGTTCATTCTGGTACGCTATTAAAATCAACTTGTTGATACTTGAAACGTTCTTGGGATAGGTAATCCATCATCATGAACGAGATGTATAGTCAGGAATTTTTTAGAAGTTTTGTAATTTTAGCGTTTAAGTGCAATAAAAAGTGTGGAGTGAATGTATGCCTCCNTTTTTTAGAAGTTTTGTAATTTTAGCGTTTAAGTGCAATAAAAAGTGTGGAGTGAATGTATGCCTCCACCAGGTAATATACTGTAGTTCCAAAAGAAGGAATTTATGTGCTTATGGAAAATTTTAAATGACTATGACTTCATAAGTCTGTGTAACTATTAGCAGGCAAAACATCGATTTTCAAAGTGGGTGTATCCTCGAATATTTGATTTTGAAAGATTAAGAGATTTTGCAAAATACCAGGAAAGCTGAAATACAGTTTTATCCTTTGGGAAATGGTTGTCAGTAACATAACATGTATGAAAATTGGATATATTAGGCTCAAATGTGCAAAATGGTTGGTATGGTCCTTTAAGTTCCCAATCCTAAATTCACACACAGTTTAAGAGTTCATCTTGATTTCATCTTGTTTGTCAATATCCAGAACTGAAAACAAGCTATTTTCATAAACTTTACTGTCGAAACAAAACAATTACAGCATTAAAAAACAGCTATAGCTTTAATTGTTTTATTTATTTATTTTTTTATTAAACTTGAACATTGAACATTACTAATAATATGAATTTAGGCAAACACCTGAATTCCTGAAAGATTTTTTTCTTGTAAAATCTAACAAAAGAGCAAACGTAGTGAAGATGAATGTGACAAAGTCCCTCTGGACCCCAAAACCCGCCAGCGGTTTGAAAGGCATGTTTTCTTTAAACAATCGGCAAAATTACACCATTTGTCATAGCCAGAAACTTTAAAAATCAAAATTATCATTGGGTTTTCAAATTTCCGACGGTCCTTGAACTAACCATGTATGCTTAACACTTCTGTAAGGAAACTTAACCAAATCTAAGCTTAAAATAGTGATTTTTCCTCAAAATCACTTTATTATAAATGTCTCATTTAANAATCTAAGCTTAAAATAGTGATTTTTCCTCAAAATCACTTTATTATAAATGTCTCATTTAAAAATTTGCTAAAAATAAAGCCTTTATACCATCCAAAATCTGTAAGAAGTAACAAATTCTGCATTTTTTGCTGCAACTAGCAAGCCTGGAGCGCCTCTGTTCTCTTTAACAGTCACGTGACAACAATTCAGCGAGTCACTGGCTGAATGCAGACTGCAGCAGGCACACTAAGCCTATTGTTTATAAAGATTATAGGTTGTAAAAATGTAAATAGTTCAGTATGTATAGTCCCTTTTTTTTTTTAATTTTCCAATATTGGTAACACTTGTGGGCACTTTGAAAAATATTGTATATATAGATTACATCTTTTTTCAATTTTTTAAAATAAATTATCAAAGAAATTCAACTTATGTTTTTTTCTTTTTTTTATGATTTATGACATTATAACTGTGTTATACTGCACAAAAGACATTTTTGAGTTCTTCCTACATATAGCCATGATTGTGCTGCTTCCATAGAGGTGCAGGACTTGCAGCTACAGTGAAAAATGAGCCACAGTGATAAAAATGTGACAGCAGCAAAAACCGCCCAGAAAGTGCTTGGGGTCCAGCTGACATGTTGACTGTGCAAAAAGTGCTACAGTTCAATATCGGGATGATATTACATGTTATGTGTATGGAAATTGAATATATTAGGCTCAAACATGCAAAATAGATGATATGGTCCTTTAAGGCTACATTGGACTCCCCCACTTATATCATCTTAAACGATTAGCTATTGCCCAGTAATTTCATGCAACAAATCTCCATAACAGAATACAGATTAATCATTTAGTAAATCTACTCTACTCATTCTTTGCCATCTTCATTACACAACAAATTGCATTAGTGCTTTCTGCAGTCACAGAAACGTATATCATATGGACCTCCTGCTTCTGGTGTGTATGTGCGTCTTCATGTGCACGAGACCTGGGGACCCACTTATTAAACTTTGATCTACAGCACTGCTAGTAGGCAAAAACTCCTGGAGTACCTTGATTGAAAAGTTTATTGGCTGTAAAAATCTTAAGATATTTATATGAGGAGAGATAAAGATGAAGAGACACGGATGTGAGGAGGATTGACTGATATGTCCCCTGTGAACTTTATCCACAAATACAGTTTAATATAACATTTTCATACTGTTTAATATAATATTCCATTTTATGATTTTTAGGGCTGATCACAACAACTGCGAGGAAACTGGACAGAGAACAACAGGCAGAGCACTTCTTAGAGGTACAGTAAAAGCTGAAAAGTGTTCATGGGTTTTATGGTATTATTATTTATCTACGCTTGCCACCTGCCACAGCCCACCATTACCACAGAGAGGGTGGAGGACAACTCTGGCAGGCCCTCAAGGCTCCATAAACTGTGATGAATGGCTGTAGTTTGGGCCCGAGGTTTAGGATTTTCTGAATGTAATCGTTCATCATCGGTTATCTCCTCTTCTCAGGACAGGAACAGGGAGGAGAGGAGTTGGTCTGCCCAGCATTTGATAAGCGCAGACACTGGGCATGCAGATAGCTTCACGATTACCATTCCTGCTGCTCTGCATGCAGATGAACCTGATAATCAGAGATTCTCGGCTTTCAAGAAACGAGGAAACTTTTACTTCCTCAACCTTTTTTTTTCTTTCTTGAACTTATTAAATTCCATCGAATCTACGAGGACTTTGCCCTGCGACAAAATGAAATGAAATAACTTGTGGGTTTTGGTTGTTCCACAGTATTACTGTCTGTTTCTGTATTGCCAATTGACTTGTCTAGACTCAATAACTCTTTGCACAGGTTTATTCAGCACGGCAAACTCCAGTTCATAATAAGAACCTGGCTTCTGACAACACAATACGAGATAGAAATAGTAAAAGCAGCAAAAGTTGTCAAAGAAACCCAAGAGAATGGCTTCATCTAACATCTATATTCTTGTCAATTTACACCTAAGGGGACTTTAAAATTGGGAGCAAAGAGGTCAACATTCTTACATTGTCCTGTCTATTTTTAAATATGAACGGAGTCTAGTTGACATTTACAGTGTTCATGAATGCCACCCACTGCTCCGCCTGCCAGTCTGGGCTGCCAGGCTGTGATTAATAATCTAGAAAGCAGTCAGGCTGGCAGCAATGCTGTTCACCCTGATCTGATCCAATCGATTAGTGATCAAACCTCTGCCTCTGCCTCCAGGGGATCAATAACGCAGAGATTTCTTGTGAGCTCATCTCCACATGGTCCTGCATGCCACGAGGATACCCAAGCAGAGGGAGTCAGGATTTTGGCTGTCAAAGTACAGATTATGCATGTGAATAAATATACGTGTTCAAGCGTCAATGATGAGAATATAGGATACATGTTCATCTACACTTGTGTTTCTTCCTCAGGTTACAGTTATAGATGGACCAGTAACCACACGCAAATCTACCGTCTGGGTCATAGTTCGTATCGACGACGAGAACGACAACCCACCCACCTTCCCAGAAGTCACCTACCGCATCAGCTTGCCTGAACGCGACCGCAACAAGCGCGGCGAACCAGTCTACCGCGTCTTCGCCCACGACTGGGACCTGGGAGCCAACAGCAACATCACGTACAGCATAGCTGACGGTAACGAGGATGAAAAGTTCAGCATTGACCCCAGGACAGCCATGGTGTCATCAAAGAAGATGGTGACGGCGGGAAGCTTTGACGTTCTCACGGTGAGTTCAGGCTCGTGTGTTCTAGGTCTGCGGCGNGGTGACGGCGGGAAGCTTTGACGTTCTCACGGTGAGTTCAGGCTCGTGTGTTCTAGGTCTGCGGCGAGCCAGATCTGAAGGCTGCCAGGTGTCAGGGATCATAATGCTGATAATGCTTGGACACAGAAAATATTAGGTTTTGCATTATTTTCTGATGATTAAAAACATGCCACTCTGTATTGAACTACAAAGACAGAAATCTCTGTCTGTGGCACCTATATATATATATATATCAGCACTGTATGAAGTTGATATTTGGCAGGTTTATTACTCAGGACCCAAGGACGTGTAGTGTCACATGTGAAGTTGTTTGGATGAGTGGTTCTCAAATTGAGCTGTGCTGGTAAAAAAGTAGTCTGTGTGGCAGGATACTCTCCCAGCATAATAACAGTAATAATAATAATAATAATAATAATAATAATAATAATAATAATAATAACAATTTATTCTCATGAGACNTAATAATAATAATAATAATAATAATAATAATAATAATAATAATAATAACAATTTATTCTCATGAGACCCTACTTGGGGTAAGTGAGAAGACAAACACATACAGAGTTTATGTGGCAGAGAGTACACAGAAAAAGAAACAACCAAGAGCACATATGTTCGCCTCATCACATAATACAGACAATAAGTAAATAAATATTATATATGTCTAAATGTCATTATAATCTCTTTACAAAATTTTGCTAAATTACATTGAATTAGGATCTTTAGAATTACATAACTTATTCATATACATTTGGTCTCACCTTAGTATATACAGGCAGATATTTAATTCTTTTTCAGATTAAAGTAAGTACATTCAAACAAATAATGAAATTCATCACCCAATTTCCCCAAATTACAAAGTATACATAAACGACTGGCATATTTAGTGCCATAGAATCTACCTGTAGCGTGGCGGCAAGATACGCTCCGGTCCAGAGGCATGGTCTCAACCCGACCCCGTACAGCAAACAAAGCTAGCTCATGAGGATGTGCAGAACTAAATTATGGCAGCACACACCATAAAGTCAGGCACGTTTCAAACTATCTTAACTTGTTTTTGTCACTTTGGTGCTGAAGTTTTGCACCACAGCTAGTTATTCTGTTGAGTTTGCAGCTGTAGGAGAAGCTGTGGTAGACTTACAAAAATATGCTCAGACATTTCAAATGCCTGGAACTGAGTGGTTCTTAAACTTTTTTGAACCAGAGTCCACTTCTGAGCAAACCAAAACTCAAACATACCAATAGCTTCACCATTAATAAAACTGTTCATTCAGGGTTTTTCTGAACTCTCAGATGTTGGAGTGTCCCTGAATGCACCAACAGAAAACATAACTTTTACACCAAATAAAGTCGCACGNCAGATGTTGGAGTGTCCCTGAATGCACCAACAGAAAACATAACTTTTACACCAAATAAAGTCGCACGCAGTCTGTCGCCTCACTTCCTCATTTCCTGTTTCTTTCTCTCACTTCCTGTCTGAGCGTGAGTCTGCTGCTTTGCTCAGCAGCACTGCTGCAGCTCCTTCATCCTCAGAGCACCAACAAACAACCAGCTCTAAGAAAAATCACAGAACAACTTCATGAGCACAGAAACTTACTGACACACATTATTGAACAGAAGTATGTAATGCGCACACAAGATGAGTTGTATTATTTTCATCAAAAAAAAAGCCCTTGCTCTTAATTGAAAGAAAATTTTAATTAAACTTAAAAAGTCTCTTCAGTTTTATTTGTGAATTGTTTGCCACTTTGCAAAAAATTCTAGTCATCTGGTACCACCAGGTGGTGCTTCGTGTACCACAGATGCTACTGTTGCCACAGTTTATGAACTGCTGTAGTTCAAAATGAAACCAATTTACAGTAATTAATTTCATAGAGAACAAACATTATGACTATTTTTTGTGATTCCTATAAAATCCCTAACAGCAAAATTTAATTTGGTTTTTGGCCTCGTGGACCAGATGGAAAAAGTTTCCTGGGTTGCGTTTGGCCCTTGAGTGGTGTTGCACCCTAAATCTAGGTTACAGAATTTTTACAACAATCGTATTTCACATACACACATTCCTATGCCAAAACACTTTCCGCTTGGTTTAATTTTTTAACAAAATCTGTTGTAGAAGCAAGAATTAGTACATAATACAGAGGAAGAATGGGTTTCAGCAGACCATCTGGCTCTAAATGAATTAATGCATGATTTTCCTATACTTGTTTTCACTTTGCTTCTCATCTTTTTGTGTCTAGCTTATTTTACGTCACCATTTTTTTTTTTAATGAATACCACTAAGCTCCCAAGAAACTGCTCAGTTAAGAAAGTATATATATACAGTAGTTATTCATGAGGATCCTATAATGTGCACATTAAATACAAAAACCTTAATCATCCTGAGATGGGACTAATTATTAACGGGATATAATCGTTATTTTGCCACTTTCTCTCTGCATTTATTTTGCTGGTGATATTCTTATTGGTGTTTGAAAAGCAAAGGAAGCCAGCAGGGTCAGACATCTTATTAGACTGTAATTGCTGAGAATAATTATAGTGCTTAGCAAAAATATTATTAAAGGATAATATTTTTTGGATGAGGTAAAGACGTGTAGGTGCAGCGGAGGCGAGTATAGATCTCATCAGCATAGTTGGAAGTGTCTGCGAGACAAGATGGCTGCAATTTGAGAATATTAACACCAGCACAATTGAATTGTCATATAAAAATGCTCTGACTCCGACAAGACCTTATTTTATTTCATAATTATTTCATACTAAACGTTTGATTCACTGACTTCTGCATCTATTTTACTTCTTTTTCCTGTAGATTAAAGCAGAGGACAGCGGTGATCCTCCATTGTGGTCAACTGTGAAACTTCACCTTGAATGGATACGCAAACCTGTCCCCTCACCTCTGCCCCTGCTGTTCACCCAGAGGTACTACAACTTCTCGATTTCAGAGAAGGCAACTGTTGCTGAGCCCGTGGGCGTGGTCGCTGTCAGCCAGTCAAACACACCTGTCTGGTTCAGTATCATAGGTGAGAAAATGATTACATCATATTGAGTGTGTTGTCTTGTAAACATATTCACACTACATGTATTTTCTGAATTTTTGCTAATTTTCTTGAACTGTCAAGCTGTTTTGATGGCTAAAAACAGACATAAAAACCATTGACTTAAAGGACCATACCACCCATTTTGCATGTTTTATAAGGATGCATTATTACTTATTTACACTACAGAGACACATTGTATTTGAATTTGCATTTTAAAAATTTTGCAGTGTCTTAAAGGACATTTTGCATGTTTGAGCCTAATATGTTCAATTTTCATGCACATAAGGTTACTGACAATCATTTTCCAAAGGACAAAACCGTATTTCAGCTTTCCTGATATTTTGCAAAATCTCTTAATCTTTCAAAATCAAATATTCAAGCGATACACCCACCTTAAAAATCCATGTTTGCCTGCTAATAGTTACGTAGCCTTATGAAGTCACAATCGTTAAAATTTTTTGATAAACGCAGGTCTTCTTTTGGGACTATATTCCCCGGTGGAGACATACATTCACTCTGAGCTTTTTATTGAGCTTAAACGCTAAAATTACGAAGCTTCGAAAAAAACCTGAATACACGTCTTGTTGGTGATGATGGATTACCTATCCCAAGAACGTTTCAAGTATCAACATGTTGATTTTAATAGCAGAATGAACTGAAACCAATGGCAGTCTGGAAGGTAGGAAAAACATTTTAAATTCACCATTCCAGTCATATCCTTTGAGAAATGATTGTCAGTAATCTTACATGTATGAAAATTGAATATATTAGGCTCAAACATGCAAAATGGGTGGTATAGTCCTTTAACTGCAGCACTAATAAAAAAGTCCTGTTTTTGTGCTTATGCTGCTGAAATTCATTGCACTCGGAACTTCGAAAAACCTGATCTCCGGTACGGAAAAGTGCAATGGAACGGTTGTTCAACTTGAAATTACCAGTCAAAAACTCAGGCAAGAATCACCTTGCTGACTTATCTGATGTCACAATACGACAGTCACAGTGAACGATAACAGATTTCCCTTTGCATTATTTTTAATTGATAAAACTTGATTTTACTTCCGTAGCTGATTATAACATTCACACACCTGCCATGCAAACACAAGCTTGGTGTGGGCATCTAGTTTTTGGAACGCATTTAGATCGGAACTCATGGGAATTGACTTTCTGGGGTTCTTCGTACAATGGATCACAGCATTAAAGCCGCTACCATAATGTTTTTAATTCATATTGGACTATTTTAAAACATAAACTCTGGAACCCTCATCTCATTCTGCTAATAAGAAATGCTAATTGGCTGGTTGGGTCACGCCGGTCGTGGGTGAGTCAGATCCAGCATACCGAAAGTGACGTGCTTCACGCCATGTTTGCATTTTCATTCATCAAAGTCAAGTAGTGCTAATGTCACCCACACTTTACTAGATTGCACGTTTTGCATTTTCTGATTTGAATAACCTGCAGGCTTCCACTCAACTTAAAACAACTCTGACGTCTTTGCTGCTGTTCAAACGCCATCGAAATCTCTTCTCGCTGCTAGAGAGGGCGACGGGTGGAAAATTACAAGTGCAGCAGTAGCAGCTCTCAATAAAATAAAAAAATAAAAAATAATAATGGTGTTAGACTAGAAGACCTTTACCTATGTAGATGTTAATGGAACACTATGGATTTTAGTGTCTGTCCATGAGGATATTATCTTTCTATCATAATATTTAATCGCAGCATGAGATAAGTTGTTTATTTATGGATGACATTTGAGGCCAGTTCTTGACATTTGAAAGAAATAGAAATTATGTCTTTCTCCCTGTTCCATTCTTATGGTGAAAATTGATGTAGAAATTGGACAGGAAAATCTGATAAATATTTTATCTTGCATTTTTCACACACAGTGATGCAGAGTGATGATTACATTTCTCTTAAACTGGCCTCACATCCATTAATTAACAATATGTCTCATACTGATGACGATCCATTTGAATCACTTCACAGAGCTTTGATTGCAAGAATATGCTGGACTTCTTAAATATTAACGTTATTGTCTTTCTCTTTTTGAAGGAGGACGGCTTGCCAGAGAAATGTTTTACATTCCGCAGAACGCGTGTGGAAGAAACTGCTCACTTGACACAGGTCTGGTTAAAATCGTGAGACTTGAGCTTCCCTACAACAATTCAAGCCTGGTCACAAATTCAAAAAAAAAAAAAAAAAAAAAGTCGGTGTAAGAATTTTGTTTTCGTAGCCACAGCGTAGCAATGATTGGCTCAGAACTAAAAACTGAAATCTCACACTAGTCCACACAAACACCACTTGTGGTCTGTTACTCCGCATGTATAGGACAAGTTTTGATTGATAAAGGTTGATTGATAAATCATGAGCCTGATACAGAAGGTATAATGAGTTTTGGGAATTTAACATGATTCTTTAGGTGCCTGAAAGTTCATTAGATCTCTAGAAGGTTGAAGTTAAGACACTTGACTGGAAGAGATAGCTTGAAAAGTTTCCCCGTTGATCCGAAAGACTGTTTCAGTTTAACTGGAGTGGGAACAGATAACAGCATTTATTCCTAAAAGGCCGACACACCCATCAACGTGACAGTTCCACCCACTGTGGGGTGCAAACTCAGTTGATGATAGTCCAGAGAGTGCTTGGTCTCAACTTTTCCTGGCGAAATCTTCAAGCTAGTTCTTTAGGAGTTTTGCACATCATCTGGATTTGTCTAAAGTAACTGATTTTAAATTATAAATTATTTACAGATCTGTGCATTATACGAGATTACAAACTGGGTAAACAAGCATCGATTAGGTTCTTGTTGGCTGCTAACCGTGATTGTGGTTTTCAGGTATTTCAGCACATTACTCATCTGATTCACCTGCTCAGATGTTCACCTTTCACCTCTCCCAATCATGAAAAAGATTTTTCATGATTGGGATGAAAAAAATTTTTGGGATGAAAAAATTTTTTGGACAATCAAGAAAAAGAAACTGGAATAAAATCTGTCTAGCATAGTTGGCTTACTGTACCTTGTTGAGTTATAATGAAATTATGCTGAAAATTTAAAAAATAAATCTTTCTAAGCTGAGTTTGGAACTTATCAATCAACACTTTGTTTTTTTGTAATTAGCAAAAGTTAGTCACTATTTTACTAATGCAGGACAAACATATACATTATTTACTGTATTACTTAATACCTTCTGCAAAAAAAAAAAAAAAAAAAAAAAAAANATACAAGAACCTGTTAAAATCCTGTCAGATCATAGCCATTCAAGCCACGTCTGACAGGATGATATCAGAATCCTTCTTTTTATTTCTGCACGAACACTGTGATTTCTGTTGTTCCCTAATGTTGTTAAATTGCTTCCTCTTAGTGTAATATTGACCAGCTTCTAATCTAGAAAAAAATAGAAATCCCCTGTGGTTTGCAGCGAGTCAACACGCTTCAGTGCTTCTGTGAAAAAAGTCCAATCAGTATTCATATGCTGCGGACAGCTCAAGCTCCCAGATATATAGAGAGAGAAGCTGGAATGAGCCGAAGGATGGTTCTGAATACCTAACGCGTATCAATCGTCTCTGACTCTGATCAAACATTTAGTCTCTAAACTGCACATTCCCTGCCTGCGGAAAAGGCCGGGCTGCAGTTTTTGGATCTGTGAGAGCGGTTGTGTTTTGGAATGATAAGACAGATGTTTGTGGAGCTGTTAACAGCGAGCGGGGTTGCTGCTACATTGCATTGCATTCATTTTATTTCACCGAGCCGATGGCATCTGGCCAAAACAATTACACAGTAATAAGTTAGAGCACCTGAGTTTAGCACGCAAAGTGAATACTAATTGATTGAAACTGGTGTGTGTGTGTTTGTGTGTGTGTGTGTGGGGGGGGTGATTCCAGGGAGCTTTGACATGCAGTTTGACCTTCAGATGGGGGTGGGGACTCTGGTGGTGGCAAAGCCGTTGGATGCAGAGGCTCAGTCTGTGTATAATATGACTGTGCAGGTGACGGATGGAACTAACGTTGCTACAGCACAGGTACACACACACACATACACACACACTTCTGAATTGTTCTGCACCAGCACTGCCATTGATACAGCACAGACCCATCTTGGTTATATTACTGCTCTCTCGTCCCTGGGGAGCCGTTTTTCTCTCGCTCAGCTTTCTTGTTCTGTCTTTTTCTCTAATTATCTACCATGAAATGAGCTTTTTGTTGTTGCGTTAACATTTCCTATGCTACTGCTTCTGCCACTGTTAAGGGAAATCCGATTTATCAGTGGAGTTAATTGGATTAACCTTTGCAAATAAGGGTCAATTAGATCAAATAAATACAAATATATCAAGTATAAACTAACACGGAATTAGGGATCCTGTCACCAGGAACAGTAGTGAATACTCGAGTCTGTACCTACCAGAAGAAGTACATATACTCATATTCTGTACTTAGATACAGAATATGAGTATCTCACTATAAAATGTGACAAGTTAATGTTACTTAAAAAAAATCTAGGAAACCGATTGCCTTGAAAAAGGTAAGTAAATATAACTATCAAGTAGACATAAAGTTAACATAACTTAAGACTAATAGTTATATTTACTTACCTTTTTCAAGGCAATCAATTTCCTAGATTTTTTTTTAAGTAAGATCAACTTGTCACATTTTACAGTGAAGTTACAGAATATTTGAAGATACTTCTACTTCTTTACTTGAGTACATTCAATTGTGCTTTTTTTTTTTTTTTTTTTTTTACATTTTAAAGTGAAATATTATACTTTTATACTCAGCAACCTTTACTTCATGACTGTAGTTACTAGTTACTTTTATGGAATTAGACCTTAAATGCAACATGAAATCATAAAGATCATAAAATGTTGTTAGTATCTGGTAAAACCCTTGTATCTCAGCCTTAAAAGGAAGCAGATAAACAAGGGAGGTACTTCATAAATCAGTTTTTCCATCATATTACTTAAATAATAGGATTTAAGAACTTCCTCCACCATGATTTACTTTTCACCCTGTCTGTTTGTCTCTGTCTCTCAGGTCTTCATACGGATACTGGACAGCAACGACAACCCTCCAGTGTTCTCCCAGCCTGCCTATGACATCAGTGTCTCAGAGGACGTGCCAGCAGACACGGAGCTGCTACGCGTCCGAGCCGCAGACATGGATGAGCGTGCGCGTTTGACTTTCTCCATCTACGGCAGCATAGATCCAGCCAGTATGAGACTCTTCAGGGTCAATCCCGGCACGGGAGTTGTCTACACTGCAGACAGGCTGGACTACGAAGCCAGAACGCAGCACATCCTCACTGTCATGGTGAAAAAAAAGGGTTTCTATGTGTGTCTTTGCTTGGCGGTCACACTAACTGCACATGCATGCTTGCATCAGTGTGTGTATAATATGTGTTACCGCAGGTGTGTGTGTCCCTGTGCTTTCATTGCCCTTCTTACTTAATTTTTAGCAGATTTCTTTCATTTACCGCCTCTGACAACGCCATCCATATTCCTCTCTCATTTCCCCTTGTGCTGTTTCAGGTCAAGGATCAGGAGTTTCCATTTAATCGTGACTTGGCTCGCATCCTGGTGGCGGTAGAGGACTCAAACGATAATGTCCCGTACTTTACCAGCAGTGTGTATGAAGCCATGGCCTATGAGTCTTCTCCCACAGGCACTTCTGTGGTGCAAGTGACAGGATTAGACAAAGACAATGGGATTAACGGAAAACTCTCCTATACTATAGAAGCAGGTGTGGTGCGTTGTAAAAGGGAGAAATTCCCTTATCCTTAAAGGACAAGACAGCATGTTTGAGCCCAAAATATACAACCTGCATATGCACTACACTGACAACCAGTTCCCAAAATATACTGCTGGAGTGGTAAATTTTAGAATTTTCTTTTCCTACCTTCCAGACTGCCACTTCTTTTAGTTCATCCCAGTATGCTATAAAAAATCTACTTGTACAGCCTTGAAACGTGCTTGAAATATGTAAACAATCACACTGAACACCACAGATATTAAGTTTTTTGGCAAAGTAGCTTCATGCTGGACCGGCTAAAAGTTTTTAGCCGGTCCAACATGAAGCTGCAGGGAAGATAATGTATGTCTCCACCAGGCAATATAGTCCCAGGAGAAGATGGCTTTTACTGAGAAATTAAAAACGACCGTCCCTACTGCATTCAGACATACCTGTATATACTCGAGTATAAGCCAAATTTTTTTTTTTTTTTTTTANTTTTTTTTTTTTTTTTTTAACCAAATTTCACAACGCAAATCCGGGGCTTATACACCAGTAATTCACATCGGACCCCAGACAACAAAATTTCCAGGGGTGGAAATACTACCCATTACCACTCATGGAAAATAGTTTAAATCATACCTTAGAATGATGTATTTCATGACTAAACATCTTATTCAGCACATTTTGTGGCGGCCAGTAAGCCGTGATCTGTCAGTTACGGTAATCAGCTGCTGACATAAATATCATCTTTACCGGTACGTGGATTATTTTCAGAAAATCAGAGGAATACTATGACAATACCCAGAAAAAAACAAATAAACTGATGGAGCAACATCAGGAGGTCGGCTTACATGCTGGTTTCTTTAAAAATCTAAATTTGCAGGTCAAAATCGGGGGTCGGCTTATACTCGAGTATATACGGTACAAGTCAGCAGGTGAAACATTGAATCACCTGAATATTTGATTTTGAAAGATTAGTGGATTTGGAAAAAAAAAAAGCAAAACTAAAATACGGTTTGGAAACTGGTTGCCAATAGCATAACGTGTATGCAGATATTTATTGAGCTTAAACATGCAGATAAGGTCAAATATGGTTGTTTAAGACCAACTTTTCCTGTTGAAATGAAGTGTTTAATGAATCCATGTATGATTTGCATTACTGCAGCCTTGTTTTGAATGCATGTTGTAAATGTTCAGATCTTTTAATGTGTTTTTCGTACCTTCCAGGCAGCCATTGGTTTCCATTAATTTCCATATGATAAGAAAACTCATTAACAGACTCTTAAGTCTTGCTTGGGAAGCGTAATCTATCACAGAGAACATCAAGTCTGCATTCATTTTTGCCAGAGCTACATTATGCAATAGCAAGTCCAGATTGAGTTGAAAATAATGTATTTGTTACCTCATAATGATAATGCAACTTTGATTTTTGAAAAATTGTGATGCATTACACATCTCAAGTATATTTCAAGAGTCTGTTAATTGATTTTCATATCATGCAGAAATTAAGGGTAACAAATAGCTGGCTGGAAGGGAGGAAAAATACAAACGGTAACAGTATATGAATAAATGGGCTAAAATATGCAAAATCACTTGGGCAATGCTTTTAAACAATATTTTAAAGTTTAACTTTGTTTATGTGCTTTGTCAGAGGACAGCAAATCTGATGTTAAGCTTTCAGGTATTTGCATCTACTGGTGAAATGATGTCTGTGACCTTTTGTCTCTCCTCAGGTAACACCGGTGGTGTGTTTGGCATAGATAATGCCACGGGCCTTATTTTCATTTCCAGGGATCTGGATCTCACCTCTGTGGGCTTTTACATGCTCACTGTGCGGGTCACAGATAGCGGATTTCCTGCCTTAACGGCCACAGCCTCAGTTCGTGTCTCCTTGATGCTGTCTGACCGGTCCAAACCCAAATTCTCTCAGAAAGAGTATCAGGCTGAGGTAATGGAAGAGATGGCCAAATGGATGGACGTATGGATTGGAGCGGTAATATGATCTTCATAATTTTACCTGCTATCTTTTTCTTTACAGATAATGGAGAACAGCACCATTGGAACACACGTGACCACCGTTAGCGCACGCAGCCGCTCAGCACTCATTTATGATATCACCAGGGGCAATGAGGACCGCTGCTTCTCTATGAACCATCACACTGGTGTCATACTCACACGCAAACTACTTGACTTTGAGGTTTGATCATATTTGTATTCAAACACAATAAGCATATAAATGTTAACCATTTACCACATGGATGTGCTGGCATGACTCACCCTGATTTCTTTGTTGATGGCAGCAAACAATGTCATACTTTCTGGTGGTACGTGCCATGAGCATGTTTGGAATGGAGGCTAGCACCACTGTCATTGTCCAGGTGGGGGATGTTAATGATAACCCACCTGTCTTCCAGCAGTTAAGGTATCAGTGGAAGTTCAGGATTCCATACAAACTGTCTTAAATGACGTACGTATAGCTTTCTTGCTATACATCAGTGTCTCGTTTACCTTTACAGGTATGTAGGAACAATCAGCGAGGCTGCTCCAGTCAACAGTATCGTCCTGGGAGAGGATGGCGAGCCGCTTGTCATCCAGGCCTCAGACAGAGACTGGAATCATAATGCCCAGTTGATGTTCCAGATCGTAGATGAGACCGCTCGCATGTTTTTCAGCGTGGATTCAGGCACCGGATCGATTCGGTGGGTGATGAAACTGGAAAATTCTGGGGAAAAAAAAACACGTCTGCTGCTTCTGGAGAAAAATCTCAAACTTTGATTTTTCCAGAAGAAGCTGATTTTGTTTTTTTGTCGTTAGTCCGCTGAAAGTTAACTTTGCTTTGTTTTTACGTTTGAATGGGAAATATTCAAGAGCTGTAAATATTTGTTCACGATGTAGATATTTTGTTCATTTTTATAAATGAATGAAATATTATAACATCCACTTTTAATAAGCAATATTATAAATGGGAAAATCTATTTATGAGTGATTCACACCTTTATCTTTATATCAATTATAAAAAATAAATAAATATTGCAAATCAATAATCAGTATTACAGTCATCCACAAAAATATACTTCTGCAAAATCTGGTGAAGGTAAGATCACTCAGGTAGATGCAATAGACAGATTCACCGGATTGATTCTGTGGGTGCTGCTGCCGGGTACAAACTACCTAAATTTATCACTATTGCTTATAAACTAATTTCTTAAAGGAACATATTGGTGGTTTTTTGCTTGTTTGATCTGGATGTATATATAACCTGCATACATATTACATTAATTTCCAACATATACTATTGGAAAGGTAAATTTTAAAATTGTTTTTCCTACTTTCCAGAGTGCCATAGATTTCCGTTTCTTCCAGTGCACGACAAAAAACAGTTTGTAGAGACTTGAAATGTGTTTGAGATAAGTAATCCATCACAGCGAACAAGATGCCAATTAATTCTTTTTTTGCCAAAGTAACTTTATTTAACTGATCCAACACAGAACTGCAAGAAGAAAATGTATTTCTCCGCCAGGGAATATATAGTGCCAGCAGAAGACAACTTTTACAGAGAAATTAAAACATCTTGCCTTTGACAATCGTGCATAAGTTTTAGCTGGCAAAACATTAAATTTTAAAGTGGGTGTATCACCAGAACATCTTTCATTTTGAAAGATTAAGGAATATGGCAAAATAACACAAATAATACGGTTTTATGTTCTGGAAAATGGTTGTCACAATGTAAACATGTATGTGGGTTCTATTTATTAGGCTCAAACATGCAAAATTACCGGTATGGTCCTTTAATCTCTGTGGAAAAAAAAAATGAATGAAAGAAGTAATTATTTAAACACTTTCTACATTTTAGAACAATTGCCAGTTTGGACTATGAAACCTTCTCTGAGTTTGTCTTCCGAGTCCATGTTAGAGACAGTGGTCAGCCACCTCAGGGTGCCTCCAGCCCAGCAGAGGTCATTATAAAGGCGAGTAAAAGAAATGGGAAGAAACTTTTCTGCCATCATCACTTTTGCTACTGTTAGATCTATAATACTTAAATATTCTTTTATCCGTCATAGGTGATCAACATCAATGACTCTCCTCCAAAGTGCTCCCAAGACTCGTACGAGGCTGTTCTCCTGCTGCCAACCTACATAGGAGTTGAAGTCCTCAGGGTGGAGGCCACCGACCCTGACGTAACTTCTGACCTCAGTCTGAACCCTGACACGTCAATAACCTCCCCGCTAGTCTATTCGCTGGTCGACAACAACCTGGAGTACTTCTCTGTGGAGCGCCACACTGGTGTTGTGACTGTCGCCAGTCAGAACCTCAACAAAGACCGCTTTCACTTCAGCGTGAAGGTGAATGGATTTGCCGTGCTTGTTCAGCGGGCGCGGCACGTGAACTGTTAACATCCGTCCTGTCACGACCTTAGATGGATGACATACAGTTGGCTTAGGAGGGCTTACGAAATAATGATTTTCATGGGGAGCTCAGAGTACAGGGTCAGCAACGTTGACTGCACACCCAGAGCTCATCAGCATTTATTGTCTTTGTGTGTCATACTTCACACGTCTTTCTGACTTAACTCTTGAGTCGCAAAAGTGCAACTGTTGGAGTTAGTGTTTTAAATACACATTAAATTAGCATACAGGTGATTTTGCATGTTTGGGTTCAATAAATACAGCCTGCAAATACGTTAAATTACTGCCAACCATTTTCCAAAACATACTATTGCAGCGGTACATTTTAGAATTGTTTTTTCTACCTTCCAGACTGCATTGGTTTCAGTTCACTCCAGTACACTATAAAAATCAACTTGTAGAGACTTGAAATGTGCTTCCATCACAGTGAAGCAAATGTCGTTCTATTTTTTTTAAATCAAGGTTACTTAATTTAGCCGTCTAACAGGGAGCCACATGGAAGAAAATGTATGTCTCCGCCAGGGAATATAGTCCCAGGAGAAGACAGGTTTTGCTGAGAAATTAAAATGACCAGGTATTCTGTATTTGGACATACATGTTAGCAGGTGAAACATTGAATTTTAAGTTAGGTGTCTCACCTGAACATTTGAAAGATTAGGAGATTTGGCAAAATAAGAAAATGTTTAGAAAATAATTGGCAGTAATGTAACATCTACATGTATAGTATGTGTGTAATATTTACTGGGCTCAAACATGCAAAATCACCGGGATGGTCCTTTCAGATGTACTAAAAACCAGTAAAAATGTTTTAGAGAAGTGCTCAAATGTCTTCATTTCTCATTACAGTGATTGTTTCAGTACTTTTGAGCTGCTGATCAGCTTCTCGTTTTCTACTGAAGAGCTGAAGCAGCGCTCTGACCTTTGTGTGTTTGTGTTTGTTAGGTTTGGGATGGGCATTTCTCCAGCATGGTGCTCGTCACAGTGCTAGTCCGAGATGCTACTGACAGTGGACTGCTCTTCACCCTTCCCGTCTACTCCGCCTCCATCCCAGAGAACATACCCAATGTCACCTTAGTGACTGTTGTCAACACCATCGGCCATCGTCTCAATGAGCCTCTTAGGTATTCTCTCCTGAACCCTGGAGGGCGCTTTACGATCCGGCCGACCTGCGGCGTGGTGCTGACCGCCGGGGTGCCTTTTGACCGAGAGGAACAGGAGACGTATGAACTAGTGGTGGAGGTCAGCAGAGAAGATGAGATACTGAGGGTAGCGAGGGTCAATGTACAAGTGCAGGTGGGTATAGGCATCTTCATGTCTATGAAATTTATATTTTCATTCATAACCTTCATTCCCAGACTCTTTGTCCCATCTCGCTTTATCTCCTCAACCCTCCCGGCCCCACTGGTGGGTCCATCTTGACAAACGCAGGTTACATGGATAAGCATTGCATAAACTGATGGAAATTTATTTTGAAGAAGAAGAAGGCAAACTCTCAATTTACCAATCGATCTACATTCCTGTCCTCACCTATGGTCACGAGCTTTGGGTAGTGACCGAAAGGATAAGATTGCGGATACAAGCGGCGGAAATGAGGTTCCTCCACAGGGAACCTCATTTATAGGGACAGGGTGAGAAGCTCGGACATCTGGGAGGGACTCGGAGTAGAGCCGCTGCTCCTCTGCATCGAAAGGAGTTAGTTGAGGTGATTTTGGGCAACTAGTAATCTCCCTAGAGAAGTCTTCCAGGCACGTCCAAGTGGGAAGAGGCCCCAGGGAAGACCCAGGACTCGCTGGAGGGATTATATCTCCTGGCTGTCTTGGGAGTGCCTCGGAGTCCCCCAGGAGGAGTTGGAGGGCCTGGCCAGGGACATGTGGACTGGGCTGCTTAGTCTGCTGTCACCGCGACCCAGACCCCGATAAGCAGAGGATAACGGATGGATGGATGGAAATTTATTTTGATTTTAAGTCAAGATCCCAAGCTTTCCAAACACACCATTTATATTATGGTGCATTATGTGGAAATGTGGATAAAATGATAAATAATTCATTTGGAATATTTCATTTAACTAAAAACACACGTGGTTAGAAATCTGTTTAACTTTGTTTGGGATGTTTTGAGCAGATTTGATTCAGTTTCAGAGCTTTCCTCTGTTAATGCAGGACATCCCAGCATGCAACGCTGATATGTTGAATGTCTGAAAGAAGTGGACTGAATCTCTGAAAGGAGTGTTTAGTCTCTGCAAACATGTTCAGAAAGTCTGATGTCAAAGTTTTCCAACACTGCAAACACTGCTGAGGATGAAGCAGTTATTAAAGACATTTCATTCTGGCTTTAAAACCTTCCAATCCCATATTTCATTTTTCACATTGTAGACTTTCAAAACTCATTTTTAGCCTTCAAAATCTTAGGTTTATCTTAGGATTTGACAATCTGATTTTACCGAGTAAAAATTCGAACCTCAAGCAGTTATTGATCTGTCCTTTACTCTGAAATGATGCACTTACTTTCTGCTTTATATTTATTGCATCTCGTTTTCTGCAGTAGGTCCTCTATTATAGATTTTCCATTGATCCTGTGATCAAACATCAGAGATCAAACCCTCAGTCCTCTACATTCTTCTTTCTCTTTTTAAAACAACCACAGTGGATGTTCTTACAAAGACTCTTCTTTATCCAGGTGGAGGATGTGAATGACAATGCCCCACAGTTTGTGAACCTCCCCTACTACGCCGCCGTGCAGGTGGAAGCAGAGCCAGGATCGACTATTTTCAGNAGTTTGTGAACCTCCCGTACTACGCCGCCGTGCAGGTGGAAGCAGAGCCAGGATCGACTATTTTCAGGGTGTCAGCCATCGACCGAGACTATGGTCTGAATGGAGAAGTGACTTACAGCCTCAAGCAACAGCACAGGAACTTTCTGGTGAGGGTTTCACCTTTCCTTCTCTTGTGTCGAGCTTCCTTAAAGGAGCATGTCGGTGATTTTGCATTTTTGAGGCCAATAATACTACCTGAACACTGACAACCATTTTCCAAAACATAAAACCATATTTTAGTTTTTGTGTTATTTTTCCAAATCCCCTAAACTTTCAAAATCAAATCTTCAGGTGATACATCCACCTTAAAATTCAACGTTTCACCTGTTAACATGTATGTCCAAATGTAGATGGCACCGTTTTTAATTTCCAGGTAAAAGCCGTCTTCTCCTGGGACCACACTCCCTGCAAAGACATACATTTTCTTCTGTGCAGCTCCATGTTCAACCGGTTAAATAAAGTTACTCTGACGAAAATTAAGAACGATGTTTGGTTTGCTGTGATGGATTACTTATCTCAAAGCACGTTTCAGGTCTCTAGAAGTTGATTTTTATTACGTACTGGAACAAAATGAAACCAATTGCAGTCTGGAAGGTAGCAAAATAAATTCTCAAATTTACTGCTCCAGACAGAGAGGATCGTTAATTTGAGAGGGGAGTAAAGGAGGCCATTTATGTTCATGTAGAGCAGAGGTCGCCAACCCATAGATCACGGTCGACCTGTCGATCTTTAAAACAGTCATGCTGCGTTCCAAGTTCTTATTTCATTTCCACGTTTCCCTCACTTGCATCTTTTCCTTGCGTCTTAGCCCCGCCCACTGAAGATACGAGGAAAAAAAAGCGAGGACAGAGTACAGAGGAGCTGAGGAGCGACGATGTAAGAGAAATGAAACATCCTCGCTCTTCAAGCATCATCTGAAGTGACGTGACGTGTCACACAGCTGATCAGCTTGGAGCTGCTGTGTTTTAGTTTCTACAAGATAATAAAATAATACATATTCTCCTCTGATTATTACTGTAACAATTAACATGAACAGTTTGACAAACGTCCAGAACAATCTGACGATATAAGAGCATTTTATTGTTTTATGATTCTTTATCACTCCAGTTGCACTAAACACAAACCCAGCCGTTTTAATCAGATGATCAATCAGACAAAATTAAACATCAATAATCGGAGTAATTTTACACCTGAGATTTTGCTGTTATTTTTCAGATTGCATGTTTGATGACAATCCTGCGGTTATATTAAGATGTGGTGTACTGGATCAGCTGTAATAGATCTGTCCAATCAGAAACAGACTTCCAGTAAAGGGGCGTGTCTGTCAGGTAACAGACTTCCGCGTAGAAGCCTCTCGCGTTTCCTCGCTCATGTCTCCCAGATGAAGCCTCCTCCATCCTCCCTCCTCCATCCTCAGAACAGAAATAAACGCTTTGGGATGTCCTTAAAGATGGCGGACCAGATCGATTTCCGGGTCACGCGCGGATCGAGGACCGAGGAGCGATCAAATAAGAACTTGGATCGCACCATCAAAAGAGATCGCAAAGCATAGCATTAGGGAATAATAATATATTGTTTTAACCTATCAGAATTTATGTCATTTCATGTATTTTTTCGATCCAGCCAATCCGGAAATGTTATGATATGTTCACTGTCCTGTTCTCCTGTCTGATTGGCTGGCTGGATCACGGTACTGCCGTGACCGTGAAGCCACAGAGCCACAGTCATTTGGCTGAGTTAGCAACCGGCTAGCAAGATGATAAGATAGTGGAGAATGTGCGAAAGAAGCCAAAAACTTACAACTTTCATTCCGAATGGGAGCACAAGTTTTAGTTCACTTTGGTCAACGACAGATCAGTCTGCCTACTTTGTAACCAAGCAGTTGCGCTGGCGAAAAAAGGCAACCTGGAACGACATCACGCCACTAACCACCCGAAATTTAAAGACTTCCGAGTGTAACCACTCAGCCCGGCAACTGCAGCCAGGAGGACGTCTCTCAACAAGCGCTCAGGGAGGCAGCATTATTCAGCATTTGAACATTTGTGGGTTTTTATTTCTTATATTTATGATTGGTAGATCTTGGTCTTTATTTACACATGAGAAGTGATCCTGGCTTGGAAAAGGTTGGTGACCACTGATGTAGAGAGACCTTCCCTCAATAGAAATGGAGTCTCAGATATAGTCTGCCCACCATCTATAGTGCCTTGCTGCCTTCCTTCCAAAGAAATTTGGGGACAGGTCCTGCATCCAGGGGCCATTAAAATTTAGAAGTTGAAATGTATTCATTGTTTGAAATTTGAATAATGCATTTTACATCACGCATTATTCAAAAAAAATTTTTTTGAANTATTCATTGTTTGAAATTTGAATAATGCATTTTACATCACGCATTATTCAAAAAAAATTTTTTTGAATAATATATTTATTTGGAATTGAAGGTTTGTAGTAATTTGACACCATAGTTACTGTAGTTACTGGAGGTTTAACATCCTTCTGTTCATCCATTTCTGACTGACAAAGCCATCTGGATGAATGGTAAAACGTTTCAGAATTAAACACTGGAATCCAGTTGACTCAGTTTTCATACAATAGACCTACCCGCCTGGATGACTGAGAATCTTCATCAAAATACTGCTCCACTAGTATTTTTTTCGATAATGGTTGTCAGCATGGTAACATGTATGCGGGTTGTATAGTTGTATATAATGGGCTCAAACATGCAAAATCACTGGTATGCTCCTTTACTACATTTTGATAGAATTTTTCATGTTGTATTTCGTGTATTGAATAGCATAAATGGAATGATGCTTATGTGTCTTATAGCAGCTCCTAACGTATTCATACAGGTGAATGCTGTGACGGGAGAGCTGAGCTTAAAGAGGGCCTTCGAGGCAGATTTATCCAACGCGGAGTACAAGGTGGTCATTGTGGCGACTGACAGGGGATTCCCTCCTCTTTCCAGTGAGGTGGAGCTGCCCGTCACCATCGTAAACAAAGCCATGCCGGTGTTTGACAAACCCTTCTACGGTGTCACCGTCAGAGAGGACGTGGCCGTCTCCACGTCTGTCCTGCGCGTCAACGCCACAAGCTCTGAAGGACAGAGCATCATCTTCACCATCGCAGACGGCGACCCTTCCCTCCACTTTGACATCGGCTTTGACACTGGAGTCATAAGTGTGATTTACCCGTTAGATTACGAGAACGTCCAGTACTACTGGTTAGTGGTGAAGGCGACGGATACGCTGACGGGGGCCAAATCAGAGGTGGATGTGGATATTGTGGTGCTAGACATGAACGATAACCCGCCGNTGACGGGGGCCAAATCAGAGGTGGATGTGGATATTGTGGTGCTAGACATGAACGATAACCCGCCGCTGTTTCAGAATGCTTCATACTCTGTCGTGGTGGCGGAGAACTCCATGATTGGAACGACCGTGCTGCAGGTGTGTGTGTGTGTGTTTACTGACTGATCTTTAGACCAGGATGATTGTTTATACTTAAACCCCACTTCAGCAGGATTGTAGATTAATATTAGATGCCAGATAATTTATTTATGAGAAGATGGTGTGATATTTTGTGAGAAAGCTCTTGACCTTTCTCCGATAATGGAGCACGCTGTTGTGCTGCAGAACGTGTCAGCTGAACAATTCTGAGCCACCAAATTATTTAAATCATCGATTGTTAGAACATAGCACATTTTAGGAGCCAGTTATCAAAGCTAAGACAATACAGTTGGACTGGAAGAGAGGTGATTGATAAGTTCAGAGCCTAGCATGTGGGTATTTCCAGTTAAAGGACCATACTGGTTATTTTGCAAGTTTTAGCCCAGTATATTAAAGGTAAAGGTTTTTTTTTTTTAAAGGTGTTCTTTATTGTCATTGCACAAAGTACAGATGAAATTTGATCTCTGCATTTAACCCATCCTGAGAATCAGGAGCAGTATGCAGAATATACATCCTGCATATTATGTTACTGACAACCATTTTCCAAAACATAAACCGTATTTTATTTTTTGTGTTTTTTTGCCAAATCCCTACAATGGTGTATTAGGGCCATATAAGACAAAAAAAAAAAACAAAAAACGGGAGCATTATTTCAAGTTTTCAAATTGGCAAGTTTTTAAACTGGCAAATTTGTGAGGTTTTTTTTGCGACTACAGTATATGACCTTATTAAATTATACTTTTCCATTGGATTTAGCAATAAAGAAATATTTATGCTTTTAGTGCAAAATTATCAAATTATCATAAGCATACTGACTTTTAAAACTGGCAAATTACATTGTGACTATGCCTGCAGTACATGACCTTATTATACTTTCCATTGGATTTAGCAATGAAGAAATAGTTGTGCTTTTAGCGCAAAACCATGGAATTATCATTTTAAGCTGGCAAATTTTCGAGCTTTAAATTACTATGAAATTCTGCACTTTGATGGTCAAGAATTATTCTGCAGTCAAACCGATCATCAGTTTGACTAGAATAATTCTTGACCATCTGCGCTAAAAAGTAATTTCACAAGTTTTGGCTGTCTTTTACTTTTGATCTTGTCCTACCAGTCTCCTAATCTGTGTAAAATCCAGATCAGGAGACACAATCCAGACTTTATCTCAAATAATGCATGAGAATTTATGAAGTTTAATGTTTTTTTCTTCCTGTAGGTCTTTGCTCAGGATCAGGACTCGGAGAAGAACGCAGAAGTGACTTACCAGATCCTGTCTGACATCCACAACAGCACCAACTACTTCCTCATCGACGATAAAAGCGGGGTGCTATGCACTGCACGTTCACTTGATTATGAGCTGATCCAACGCTACAACTTCATTATCAGAGCGACAGACAGCGGAGATCTGGCCCTCAGCAGCGACGTGAGTGTCACTGTCACCGTTACTGACACGAACGACAGCCCTCCTCACTTCAGCCAGGCGCTGTATGAGGCCTTTGTCAGTGAGCTGGCTCCCCAAGGACACTTTGTGACGTGTGTTCAGGCATCAGACGCTGACATCTGTGATGCAGACAGGCTGAGGTAGGACCTTTTTCACAACGAAAGTTGTTTTTCTGCTGGAAGCGTATGCGTGATCTAGATGTGGTCTGGTACTTTTTAATTAATTATTGTAAAAAAAAAAAAAAAAAAAAAGCATCAGCGCTTACCATCAGGCATTTATGTTTTTTCCCTGTTTTGGCTGGAAGTCATTTTCAGTTTGTGTTTGATATATTTTTATTCTAGTAATGTTTGCAATGTACAGCAGCACAGAAGTGCCATTGTGAGCATTTTCAGACCTACACAGTTTGGTTCAGTTCAGTCGGACTAGGGTTTGTTTCCCCTCTCTGTACGATTTGTTTGGGCAGGTCTGAACACAGCAATTGAATCAGAATCAGAATCAGAATGCCTTTATTGTCATTGCACAGAGTACAACAAAATTTGTAACGATCCTTGAGGGTGCAGTCACACATAAACTAAATAAAAATGTGCAACCACATAATCAAACAGGGAGGTCAAAATTTCTCTGATGGTAAATATGTAGATAAAAGGCTAAAAAAATATACAGTATGTATATATAAATATATAAAACTACACCCTACTACTGACCAAAACAACTGCACCGAAACTGTTTGAGTCGGCAGTCTTGGTCCTGTTCAGTCCAATCTGAACACAACCTGCACGACTTCTGAACCAAATCCAGAGCAATGTATTGATCTATTGATTGATCTAGATGCCAGCTGCATATGGTTAATTTGACATGAACTACACTTTTGATTAGCAAATCCAGTGGATACTTTGAAAAGCTTGTAACATATCAATCTTACCTAACGTGTTCAGAGGAACATGTTGCAGACTAACATGTTGCTGTATGTGCTCAACATGTGTTCCATTTTGCTGTTCAGCCGTCTGAGGATAATGTGAAGCAACATGCATTAACAAGCTGTTTTCCAGATGTTGTCTTGAAGTCAAATTCAGCTTCTGCTGAAATCGATTTCTTTGATAAATGGACCAAATGATGACTATGCCTAGTAAAGCATCCCAAATCCATCTTTGTTCAATTATATTTAGCATTCCTGGCATAGTAAACTTTTTCCTGTTTTGATTTTCTTACATGACTTTTGCTGCTATATTTTGATTCAACTGGGCATTTCCTGTGGGAAAACCAAACCAAGCAGTAAAAATGTATTTCCTAATCCAGACCACAGCAAACGGACTGCAGGTCTGAAAATGTCTTACCAATTACCCCAGGTTCTCTTAAAATGACTTTTTTCTCATTATTATAGCATACCAATTATCTCGTTTCAGCAGAAATATTTTCGCATTGTAGCTTCTCAACTTGTAAGAAATTTCCTCGAAGAATAAATTGGTATGCTGTGATATAAAATGCATATTCATTAAAGGAAAGTGTCTTCTTCAAGAAAACGATCTTGCTATAATTAGATAACTAGCTTGTTATGAGGAGAAACTGAGCAGACATTTGTTTTGTCACAATTGCAGTTTTGCACTCCATAAGAGTGTTTTTATGCCAAAGAAATGTGTTTCTGCTGCTGAACAGAGTTTTACAGAATTGTCCCCGTGTTCGATTCCTTCAGGTACAGCATTCTCTCTGGTAATGAGAGAATGACTTTTACCATGGAACCAGAGACAGGAGTGCTCAGTCTGTCTAACAAGAGGAGACAAGGCATGAAGCTCTCTCATCAGCTTAACGTGTCCGTCTCTGATGGAGTTTTCACCAACACCGCTCAGGTCAGACAACCAAACTTCTCTCTTATTCCTGCTTTTTTTCTTTCTTTCTTTCTTTTTTTTTTTTAAGACCATTGCAGCATTTTCCACAGCACGCCACACACATTCACAGCTGTCCAGTACCTCTGCAGTTTTCTATCACTGGCTGCCGAGCATCTGGTGCAGCTGAAAGTTAATGCTGTGTTCATTTCATGTCAGATTTATTTAGAAGATGACCAGCTGACTGGAAAAATCATCAGTCTTCACACATCAGTCTCTTAATGACAACTAAAAGTCAGACGTGGGATTTTTTTTCTTTTTTGCTATGATATTGTGCGTCACATTGGAAAGCTCATATTAAACTTGACTGCAACAGTGTTGTAGCAATGACATCTTTTTTTCAGTGGTTTATCTGATATGATGTGAATGCAGTATTAGAAATTTGTTCTCTGTCACATGAAGGTCTGGATTTTCTTGCAAACAGCAATTTTGTGCATTATTTTAACTGAATATGCGTAGTAGGTAAATCTCGCTTTCTGATTGGATTGGAATCTGCTTGTCTAAGTCAAGAAAAGGCTCAAAGTTTATGAAATTTGTCACATTCAGTATCCCACAAAAAAGTAGGAAATTTGACTGTAAATTTGTAAATTTTTGCTTTGAAGCTGCACTCAGATGTTTTTCTCAGATTTTATTGAAAATCCTTGTGAAACCTCAGTGTTGAAATCATTCATCCACAAATTTTATTTACAAGGTCACGAAATTCATCTACATCTACAAATCTTTTCTCTGCATGTGGGATGATGATGATGATGATGATGACTTTGATGTCCAGGTGAGTGTACGTGTACTGGGAGCTAACTTGTACAGCCCAGTGTTCAGTCAGAGGTTCTACCTGGCTGAGGTCAGAGAAAACACTCCTCCAGGCTCAAAGATCATTCAGGTAAATTCTCTTTCTGACTACTAAAGCATTTCTAATGTGTCACTCCTTATAATGAACATTCTGGCTTTATTTCTGTCTGAACCTCCAGGTGCAAGCAACAGATGAGGACTCTGGGCTGTTTGGTGAGATCACCTACTCCTTCGTCAATGATCTGGGAAAAACTCAATTCACCATCGCTGCAGACGGAGTCATATCCACTCTTCAGCAGTTAGACAGAGAGAACCCTCTAAATAAGGACATGGTGCTGACCGTCATGGCCCTGGATGGTGGAGGTATTGTTGTGCTCACCAACCAAACTGAGATGATTTGTTTGAATGTGTGTGATACAATGTGATACCATACCATGTGATACAAATCAGCCAATAAAAGATGCCACAAGTACATAATAATATAATAATCTACATCATCTCCACATACAGCAGCACAAATAATCACTTAATAATCCACAACCTTTGAGCTTGTTGATATACATATATATGTGTATGTGTGTATATATACATACAGTATATGTATGTATGTATATATACCTATATATATATCTATATATATATATATATATAGATATATATCTATATATATATAGATATAGATATATACATA
>VXCM01000911.1:0-60509 GCA_014773175.1 Lucifuga dentata
GGCGGGAGAGGGGGTGAAAATACGGGAGAAACCCGGGGAAAACGGGAGTGTTGACAGGTATGTCACCGTTAGCTTGTTCCATTCCGAGCAGTGCAAGAAGCAACTCTGAAGACAGTAAAATCGCGTTCTTCTTCCGGTTCACTGAACTGTCAAGTAACTCGTGCGAACGACTTAGTAAATCGTGCGAACAACTTAGTAACTCACGTTAACTACTTAGTAAGTCGTGCGCACAACTTTTTTTTTTTTTTTTCNTTTTTTTTTTTTTTTTCCTCCTTGAGCCCTTCCGGGCTCCATACGTTTGTTCTCATTGGCTGAGCTGCCTAATTTGCCCTTTTTCAACTCTGAGCCTTTTGTAACTGGGTTATTAATACACTGTTTATATAATTACACAAAATCTGTTTTTCTTTTGTTTTGTTTTTCTTTGCTTTTTCCTCAACTGTTCACTGGTTTACTTGTGTGTCAGCGTCTCCTCCTGCACCCCCCATTCTTCGCGGCTATTAGCTTCCGGTTCCACCCTCCCTCTCCCCTTTTCGCTGTGACTGCTCATGGAAGAGGTGCGAGCAACATTTATCTCACCATACCCAAATATTTATCCACAATGACCATTATTTTATAACCATCCCAGTATGTAAATTTATCAAATTTGGCATAATATTATATTTAGGAATCTACTGGTATAAATATTTATATGGATTGGCCCTTAAATTTTGTCAAATTTATACAGATTGAGTTAGTGCCCAATATGGTGGCAGGCCGCGTTAATGCTTCCGGTTTCTTTTATTTCTTTTCTGCAGGAGCTAATGTGGTGCGGAGGATTTTGTTTTATTTATTTCATTTCATTTCATGTCAGGTATGTGTTGCTCTAGTTTGTCGTTTTATTTAATTGTTAATATCAGTTCAAGTTGCCCTTTTCGTCGTTACTGTCTGTGGGAGAGGAGCTGTTCTTGTGTGTGGAGGATTTTTTTTTTTTAATTTCATTTTACCTTATATCAGGAATAAAAGATCTGTTCAAGAGGAGCCTGCTGTCGGTCCCTTCATTCTATTAACACAACGCAGAGTGATCGCACCTGTCACACTTGGTGCCATGACCTGGACCTATCTTCGGTTAGCCCTTGTCTGTACTGTGGGGTTCTGAGGCTAGCTTCTCCACTTCACGTTGCTCCGGACGCTCGTTCCACACTTGTCCGGTCGATCCCACCACGCACTCTTTGCAAAGTCCACCTGAGCTGAATTCATGTGCTTCTTGGGGTCGCTGTCAAGAGAACCTTTAGAGACAAGACAGTCAGGTTAGTTTTCCTTACATCTGCTGGAAGCTTGACATACAAAAGTCCTGCTAATTTTATACAGCTCATTGTTCTTATCTGATGCCAGTCTCATTTAAAGGTTAGTTACCATTGAAAAATTAATTTCCTCTGAATTCTTTGGTCATTTTTATTCATATACTTTGATTTTGATGTGCACAAACTAACCAAACAATTGAGCAGGTAGTAGAGTTGGCTAGTTAGCAGTCTCAATTGCCTGAGCCTGGTATTACCATGTTGCGTAGTAGTGTTCCCACAGCATAGCATCAAAATACATAACTAAAAACGGGACAAACTGTTAACAGTTATCTAATAAAACTCCTTTTATCTACATTGCATTATAACCTGGCAGCATGAGCAACTGCTAACACCTAACATTAGCTAGACAGCTTGATAGCTAGCTAGCCTAGCACCACTGTTTGCTGTAGAGCTAACCTGTTCCATTGATCCAAGTGCTGGAGAAGCCCCCATTGTTGTGTACCAATTTGTGCCATAGACTAATCATTCCAAATTAATTATAATAGTAACACATAAACTACCCTGTATACATTCCTCTTTTCATACACAACCAAGGTGGGTGGCTGCATCAGGAAGGCGTACCAGTCTACTGTTTGCTGCAACTCAGTCTGGGGCCAGTTAATTATTCTCACACTGCAGCCGCACCATAGATTTTTTTATTTAATTTTTGCCTTATTTCTTTCTTTTGAAAGAAATAAGGCATAGGTTCCAGCCCCCACCCCCACCCCCACCCCCTGACCCTTAACAGAATAAACGGGTAAAGAAAATGGATGGATGGACGGATGGATGGATGGATGGATGGATGGATGGATATTATCTGCATAACATCCATCTGCATAACAGCAGATAATGTTAGTGAATAATAGTAGCACCTGTGTTGTGCCCTCTTACTGAAGTCTTGTAAGATGTGAGATGAATCAGTGATTATCTAATGAAAGCATAGTCATGATTAAGTGTTCAGAACAAATTTGCCATTACTTCCATGATGATACAACTATAGTGATGACTAACTAGTGAAACTTTAATTTCCAGAAAAAGTATTTATTAACCTAATTCACTTTTAAGTTATAGTTTGTTCACTAACCTGAGCATCCCAAAAGCTGGTTGAAGGAAAAGCAGAGGACAACAATGAACAAATACTGACTTAAGTTTTACAATTATTATAACAATGTCTCCTTTGCAAATCTTTGTCAGCAACAGGTGAATTTTAAGGGGAGCATATCTATGTTCTTGGGGTCCTATTCTGTTAACACATATTAAGGGTGTGTTAACAGAATAACTCTAACCCATTATGTGCTCTATTGTGCTATATAGAGCTGGGGAACATAGGAANAACAGAATAACTCTAACCCATTATGTGCTCTATTGTGCTATATAGAGCTGGGGAACATAGGAATGACTCCATTTTAAGCTAATGTAAGCCTAGCTCTCCCCAGCTCAGCCAGCTTCCACCCCAAAATTAGATTTTCTGGCTTCAGTAACTGAAAAAGATAACAGGGATCATTAACCACATTCATGCAATCCTATAGGTCAATTGTAGCTCTGATTACTTATGTTAGTTTATATCATTAGTTTTTATAAAGTCAGCACGTTCCTTTATGGTCATTTTCTCACTTAATAGTGTGGAGCTCTGTGAGTTCATAATAAACCATGTATTAATTCATGTATTAATTCATGCTGAATTTTGCATTTGCTAATGCATACATTATGCATGACTGATGTAATGCTATTAAAAAGTGTCACCCTATTGTTTAACTCTTCTGTATAGATCATTTTCTTCACACTATTTAAGTTAAATAATAACTCATTTTTCAGTGTGGTTGCCTTTAGACGGTAGAAGAGCTTTGATCTTAGCAACAGGAAGAGACCTTTGTTATAATAATCATTCTAGTAATGCCCTTATGTATTCTGAATGCATAATTCAAGTGCCAGCACAGCACAAAAGTATTCGTTTAATATTAGGCAAACCCAAATGAGTAATCAAAGATGGTCTTGCACCAAGAAAATATTGAGCTCGGGTTCGGACATTTTCCTGGAACAGAATGCGAGAGCTGAGAGCTACTTAACCAAGACATTTGCGTCTAGAATTACTGCATCAAAGCAAAGTAGTTTATATCTACACAGGATTCTGCAATGTGTGTGTAAATATTTGGGAAAACCAAATGATGTTTTGAATTATTGCAGCTCAAAGAAGTCTAACTTTGCAGCTAGCTGAGAGTAGACAATTGAGAAAACCCCATTATGTGTCTGTAAAATGAATTTTCTATGCATCCACTCATCCATTTCATTTATCCGGGCCAAGGAAGGTGTGGCATCAGCAGGAAAAGCAGAAAAAAAATGCCTGGATAACTTTTCCTCAGCAACTTCCTCCAACAACTTCCAGATACTCATGGGGACCCTGGGGTTATGGCAAGCTTGACCTAATGCCAAACCCTTACTCTGAGGCTATAAGGATGAGCAGATCACAGCAGTGACCCTTGCACCTCATGTTCCTGCAGCATCTCTGTCAGGATACCTCAGGGAACACAGTTGTAAGCCTTTCTAAATCCACAAAACACATTTAGAGAGGATTACAAAATTCCCTTGACTCCTTTGTTATCTGTGCTAGGGGGAAAAAGTTAGTTCACTGCTTGCCAGCCAGCCAGGAAGGAAGCCACATGGCTTCTGCTGAATCTCAGGTTCAGTGTTTGAAGTACAATTTCTCTCCGAATCTAATATATTCTTTTCAAATCAGTTTCTCTTCTTACTCTAGATAAAGGAGATAATTCCAGAAATATTTTAGTCATGTCTTATTCAGTTTGCAGTGTCCACGTTATCAAGGATTGGCCTTGCCAACAATGGGTTTCAGTTCATCGAGGACTACCAGGTGGGTCACTGGGGACAGGTTCCCTCAGAGCTGCCTTGCTGACAATTCTACAGACCTGTTTCACGCAAGTAGTCTACATATAGGTATCTGATGTTGACATCAGCTCCAAGAGACAATATTGCCTTATGTTACTGCTGCTTGTGAAACCCATTTATCTCCAAAATCACCAAAATAGAGATGTGTGGTCCTCAGCACAGAAATACTTAAGGTGTATAGCGTGTGTAAGCTATGTAAACATGGACGGTGCTATACTGTATACTGTGTACACAAAAACACAATTCAAACACATTATAATGGCCAGTTCAAAGACAGAAAATGTCTGGTATATCATCATGAAATTTGAGCGTATAAGACAGAATGCAGCATGTAAATATAAGGACTCAAATAGTTACAGGAAAGTAGACAAATATAAATTAAATTACATGTGTATATATATATATAAAACAGTTGACTTTTTTTTTGGAAAATGGGGGCTGCCACCATGTCTGCCAACCCAAAGACACAGGTCCTCAAATTATTCACCCAAGATTGATGTGATGTGCAAAACACATAGCATGTCAAGACAAGTGTCTCATCCTCTTCTGCATCTTTCCACAAACAAACAACCCTTGGAGATGGGTTCAGAGCCCTGAGAATCATCTAACACTACTTCATGATTGATGGGTATGTCTACCAGATTTAGCAGTTCCTCAAAGTCTGCAGGCTTTCTGACATTGTTGAAGATCATTGTGTCCTCGTCTTTGCAGAGCACAGCCAGGGCAATGGGCTGCTTTTTATTTCTGGTTCACCAAAAGCAGTTCAAAAACGTCCCATGAACCCTCCTGACAGGTGTTTTCTACAGTCTCTCCATAGTCCTCCTAATCCCGAGCTTTTGACCTCCTGCAGCTATTACAGCTCAACCCTTTGTCCTTACTTTCCTGTAACTAACTTAGGTGGGAGATTTGCTTCCTCAGCTTGACCCCAGAGTCTTCGATCTAGCTGTTTCTTTATATACAATCTCTGGCTTGGATTGTATATAACAATACAAACCTCATACATCAAGTGTTCTTGATGTATGAGATTTACATAGTTATGAACTTGACAATCTTCCTCAAAGTTCCCATTCACCAGCAGATTCTCGGATTGCTGCCATGTTAAACACTGACGACTTACTGGCCACAACTTCACATCCTTAACCTCCACTTGGACACAAAAGAAGAAAAAAATTTGTACTATTGGAATGAAAAACAAAATCTGTTTTAAAGATTTGATTTGATTTTTTCAAGTTGGAGTGTCAGGACAGTTTTGGCAGGAAGGATTGAGTGTGAGTGATCAGACCTGTAAAACAGTGCAGGTCAAACATATTGAAGAGTAACATCTTAGAAAGTCCCAACAGGTAGCTTACTAAAAAATTTAAAATGTACCACAATGAAATCTTCAGGGACAAAATATGGGGGAAATGGAATAGTACTAAAAGCAGAAAGTGGGGTTGTGTGTGTAAGGGAGTGTGTGTGTNGTGTGTGTGTGTGTGTGTGTGTGTGTGTGTGTGTGTGTGTGTGTGTGTGTGTGTGTGTGTGGGTATAAGTGAGCGAGTGAACATGTAGAGGAAAGCTGCTGCTATCAGACTCTTGTCAGGTCCTGTTGGTCCTGCAAAATGACTTGTGCAGCACTTACACTCTCCAGCACCCCCTACCTATATGTCTCACTCACACACTCTCACTCTCTGTCAGTCTCATCCTGTTTTTCCTCTGTCTTTATACATTCCTCCTTTTCTCACATCATTAGTCTCGTCTCTTCTTGTCCTCTCCTATAGGAGCTCAGAGAGGATTTGGGTCTCTCCTCCTAGACTCACCTACATCCTTTCATCCTGTTCCCTCCCCTCATCCTCCTCCTTACTCCCCTCTCCCTTCTTTCCTTCTCTCTTCTCTGTCTTCTCCTTGCTTAACCTGTTTCCTGAGTCCAAAAAATAAACCCACACACTCAAGCAAGCAAACACACACACACACACCCTGACAGACACAGTGTCTCTCATGCACTACACGCCAGGCACGCACACAGAATCAAACCCAAACCTATCTGCAGCCAGCAGCACATCTAATCCTCGTGCTTGGGGAAGAGGAGGACCTCGCAAATGTTCCACCATTCAATTTCTTTTCTCTCTTCTTTCTCAATCATTTTCTCCATGCTTTCATGCATGCCCAACCTCTGGCTGTTGTTTTTAGATTATAAGGACATCTTGGAACAGCTCCTACTTGTCAGCTTTTCGTGTCTGATAGATTTCATTCACTTGCCACAAAGAGAGGGCAAAATGCAGGTTGTCACTATACAGGCTAGTTTTAATTATCAACATACATAATCGATGAAATGTGCTGGCAGAGTGTTTGGGTGGAAAGAAAACCTGCATCCTATAAGCCCTCTGTGGCCCATGACTGAAAGTCACTGGTCTTGTAGTGATGTCTGGTGATGTTGTCCCTCCTCCCGCTGTGCTGGATGCTGCTGCCACCCTGTGGCTATGAAGTAGAACCACAGGCCCCTTTATAATAACCGTTTGATTTTTTTGAGGAGTTGCATCACGATCCCCTCCTTTGCACCCCCACCCTCACCACAGCCACCCCAGGCACCTCCATCCCTCAATCCCTCCCTCTATCACCACCACGACCACCACAACCCCTCCTCTCTGGGTTGGATAAATATTGCTGGAAGATATATAACGTGTTGCTATGGTGATCAGCTCATGTTTTTTTTTTTTCATTGCATTTGTGGAAGACAGGGACATGCTGGTGCACAGGGAGCTCTAAAGATCTAGTGCGTGCGTGTGTGTACATTGTGCATGTGTGTTCATGTGTGTGTGTGTGTGTGTGTGAGCGCGCGCGCTCAAGTATGTTTAGGTTAGAGAGAGGGGGAGAGAGAGAGAGAGAGAGAGAAGGAGGGAGAGGGGGCTCCTTTTGAAGAGAGGAACATTCACAAAAACGTTGCATATCCAAAAATAGGAAACAGTCTTTCAGTCGTTGTGTTTTCAAGCACGCCACACTCTGCTCACCTACCGATAACAGCTCTGATTACCAGCTGTCTCTAGGGAGTGTTTAACCTCTCTTCCTCCTCTCCTCCTTCCAATCCTCTGTCTTCTCCACCCTTCCATTTCCCCCAACTACCCTTGCTCTCCGGCTGCTCTTTCTCTCTGGAGACACATTCCCAGTCTGCCCAATTGGATTCTGTTTATGTGCATGTGTTAATGTGTGTGTTTGTGTCTCTTCGTGTGTAAATGTGATGATGTGTGTGTGTGTGTGTAGAAGCATGCTGTCCTCTATCAATTAGTGCAAGCTGGTGCAGCAATTATGATTACCCATTGTGTTTACGTCTGTGCACATCCACACATGCACACAGGGGATAACTAGTGCATCATTGATCGCCAGCTGTCTGCCATTGAAGATTCCCTGTTGGTCAAGCCCACGCAGACACAGTAGCTGTGATGGAATGGATGTGTGTGTGTATGTCTGTGTGTCTGCTATGTCTTTAATGGTTCACAAAACACACCACCAACTCTCTCTTTCAGACCAGACGGCACCCCAGGAGACACCTATATATATGTGTGTGTGTGTGTGGTGAGTTGATATCAGCTCAGCCCAGATGGCCATCTTCAAGGGGTTTTCTGGAACATTCAGACACTTGTTGCTTCTCCTCATGTCTCTTTCTCTCCCTCACTTTTTCTCTCATTCCTACACACACACACACACACATAGCTTCTTTTGAAGTGTGGAACAGCTTGTGGTCAGCTCTGCTTTTCTTCCATGGTTCCATCAAATCGTAGCCTTTAGACTAGTGCCTTTAGATACATGATGAAACAAAAACAACCATGCAGTGTTACAAAAGGAAATAGAGCAGATATTCTCAGTGGATATGGTGTAAGACATTCTCTTCAGTGCAGCACTTTGTTCTCCTCTGCAGTGGACTGACAGAATTAGTGGATCTAACAGGATAGTAGGACTTGCCTCAGGCAAGCCCAGAGGTTTGAGGTCAAATATGTAGTAATGACCTGGTAGCACATCAAAAGCTATGTTACATCGCATCATTATAATCATAGCTATGGTAGTATTTTGTCATGAGAAACAGCATTGTTACATTTCTGAGAGCTGTTGCTTGTCCTAGCATTGGGATCAAACCTGTTCTCAAATCAGTAACTGAAATGAAACAGAATATCTAAAAACACTATTGCTTTGCAAGGTTTGAGGGAAGATTGCATCTATCAATATTTTTTCACATCTTTACCCCCAAAGACAAGGCACAGCCAGGTGAAAACATGTAACTTTATGTATCATGCATGGCTGTCTTAATCAGTCTAAGTGTAGAATGTTGAGTCACAGACACCCTTGTCAAGGTGACCTAGTACCTACATAATGACAATGTTAAATACTGAGTGTCTGTTTAATCTCTGCTGGTTTTCTCACCTCTGGTGTTTCATTACGGCATCATTTTAATCTGCCCTTGGACAGTCTGTCACCCTGTGTAAATAATATTTAAGTGAATTAATCTCATTTGCTGGAAGCAGGGATTATGCCTCTGCAGAGCAAAGTACAACTACATTCTTTTTTTTTAACATATTGAAGATGGAAAGAGGAAAATCATAGTAACATTGAGTGAGGAAATTAAATGATCCTGCTGGGAACAAAATGTATTAAACCAAATACACCACTTTGCCTCTAGACATTACTGAAGTATCTAGATGGAATAAAGGCAGATTGGAGTTAAAAGGTACATAATATTCATTCCCCCATTATGAAAAATTCCCCTTACAAAAAGTTTTAATGGAAATAATGTTCATGTCTGCAGTTGAAAAAAAATAAATTTTGTTTGCATAATGAAGATATTGTCCGTCAATTATTGTGCAAGAAAAATAAACTAGCAAATCTTTGTCGCCACCATGTGTTGAAAAGTTGTACTGCATTAAATTCCCCTGTTTCAGTTGTCATTCGTTGACGTCTCTGCAACACGATACTATAAATCGCAGCTACACAGCAATTACAGGACGGTTTGGTGTATACAGCCACTACACTGCTCACTCAGCAAATCCATTATATTTTGCTCTTTGGTAAATGACTACTGATTTATTAAAACTTAATATGTACAACACATTCAGCTCTGTCAAGTGCTTAAAGTAAGGAACATGGCATGTTAACTGAGCATGTGCTGGAATATATAATTCCCCAAACTCCAAAAGACTTTTCCAATTCATTGTATTCTATAACCTCATGTTCTTAAATCACAGAAAAATCAATTTGACAATAAAGATTAACCTGCATGAAACTAAACCCTTAGCAAGCAGGTGATGCAAAGTCTCAGTAAGATATCAAATATGACTCAGAAAATCCAAAGACAGAACTATTACACGCTTGTACTTTCTTTAATGCCAGAATCATTATTGTACATGGACATCCCAATGGATTTGCACTTCTTTCTTTTTACAATATGTACCACATATAACAGCACCTACATGTTATTTACACACATTAGATGAGGGTGCAAAGCAGTGTTTGAAATTAGCAATTTACTCACTGATTACAGGACATAAAACAAGTGCTTCAAGCCTTACCGAACCATCAACGCCAACAGGTCATGATGCTACTAACAGAAAATAAAAAATAATCACAGCCATCGGCCCTCATCGTTGTCTAGGCTCACGGTGAAATCGCAAGTGTAACAGTGTAGCAACACTTGCCTTACTTCAAGATACAAAAGAATGGCAATGCACCACAGTCTGAGTTCTAATCAATAATCCAAAATATAAGCAAAAAGTAGGTAGAATGGAAAACTTTGAAAAGTAATTAGGAAAAATCTCTTCATGCAAAGACTGACAAAAGGCAAAACCTAACCATGAGTCAAATGTGTTTTGAAGACGACATATACTCTCATCTGGATTGTTTGTAAACATGAAAATACACAAGTGAGGGTGCAATAAGAAAATTTAAATTAAGTTGATAGAGAGTAAAAGGACCTGGGTATTTAGGCAAAGAATGTGTTGTTGCCAGTACATCTTGTGTTGGTCTCTTCTCACACAACTGAAGTGTCAGCTGAGGCTTGTCAGTATTGGTAGTCAGTTGTGTACTTGGACTGAACTGGTGATCAAACCTTGTTTTAAGCTGAAAAGAACTAAAAATAAGAACTACAAAATTTGAGAATATAGTTAGAGCAACTGGGTGCTGAATTTGCAAGAACCCTGCAAACACACACACAGTCACACAACAACCAGAGATACTGTAGCAGCGTCCTCAAAGGCAAAGACAAATACAATACAGTAAGTGGCAGTTCTGCTGTCAGCTATGCAAACACACAGAGCAGCAGCACACTGAGATACACACCCTGACAAGTGTTTTAAGTTGAGCTACACAGCAGGGAGGTTTGGCCTCCAAAAGAGCTCAGGTTTCAATCCAGTCTGGTTTGGCCTCACAGAGGAGGAAGTATGCTTCATGAATGAAGGGAAGAAGAAAGCAAATAGTTGTCAATATCCATCTTTTTATCAGATGTAAAGCACAAAGGGGTCTGGGCCAAATTAACAATCTAATAACATCCTACCATTTAAAGTCTAGTAGCATGTGAACACAGAGGTGTGCTCTGTGATCACATCCTACCAGATCTACTGAAGGGAAGCAAACAAACATGAAAGAAAAATTTCTTCTGTAGAGAAGATGTATGAGATATCAGAGGGGAAAAGTAAGAAAAAGACAGAATTATGGATGGTTTATAGTTTTCTTTTTCCTTATTTGTAGCATCCACAACAAAAACAAAAAGAAGAAAGATTTGATTGGTTGGTCAAGGCATCAGTCCTTATCAGTTATCCAGTCGGCCATCAAAGAGAGGTCAGAAGAGGGATTTCAGGTGTAGGAAGAGTTCAGAGCATCCTGTTACGTTTATGAGTGGGTGAGTCTGTAATGACATCACTACAGGGGGTGGGGCCTCGTTTTCGATTAGCTGTAGAATCCAAATGAAGTGCCATCTCCTCAGCGATAAAAGTGTTGAGGTCGACATCGTGAAGACCATTTCTACGACGACTGAGGGATTGGGCAGGATGGGTTGGAGAACCAGGAGGACCAGAGCGCACAGAAATGCTTGCCATAGCACCACTAAGACCTGTAAAGTTTTAAAAAAAAAAAAAAAATTATGTGAACACTCTTCACATTGGACTGAACTGATGATCAAACCTTGGTTTAGGCTGAAAAGAACCATAGGAAAAAAAAAAAAAAAATTAGATGCATTTCATCGCCTCCCTACTAGGACTGGTGTGATTATGGCATTTTGACCCACCGTGCAGTGCTATGGCCTCTCTGAAGGGCTGCAAATCTGTCTCCACAGAGCTGCTGGTCTCTGGTGGTGATGGTCGACTTGCAGAAACCATGGCGACTCTGGGTGGTGCGCGTGCCGTCCGTGGGGGCGGGACTTTGCCACATAGGAAGCTGATAAGGTCCTCTCGCCTAATAGTTCTTCTGCGTTTCTTCACCCATGCAATCACCTCCTTATTCCTGCGTTGGTACCCAATTTGGATACCCAGGTCATAACTCCGCTGACGGGCCTCTACACTCTCTAGTGGCACAGAACAGGTAATTTAGTAAATCAGCACACCTGAATTAAAGTTCATCTACATCTGTATTATAACAGACACTAACTTGCTGGGTTGTTGTACATTCAAACTACCATATATACTCGAGTATAAGCCGATCTTGTGTATAAGCCGACTCCCTGATTTTGACCAGCAAATTTAGATTTTTAAAGAAACCCTTATATAAGCCAACCCCCTGATATTGTTCCATCAATTTATTTGTTTAGCAAATTACCAGTTTTTCTGGGTAATGTCATAGTATTCCTGTGATTTTCTGAAAAATAATTCACACATCTGCGCTGACAACAGTGCTTACTGGCTGCCACAAATGGTTGCTGCAAAATAGTATGCTAGATAAGATGTTTTGTCAGGAAATATCTCATTCTAAGGTATGATTTAAACTATTTTCCATGGGTAGTGGTAATGGGTAGTACTGTATTTCCACTCCTTGAAATTTCGTTCTCTGGGATCAAATTTGAATTTCTTGTGTATAAGCCGACCCCCCNCTCCTTGAAATTTCGTTCTCTGGGATCAAATTTGAATTTCTTGTGTATAAGCCGACCCCCCAATTTGCTTTGTGAAATCTGGTAATAAAAACTCGGCTTATACTCCAGTATACACGGTGCTCACAGATCACATTGCAGTGTTTGGTATAACAATCCGGCAACACACCATTTCTGGCATCAGTTACTATAAAACTCAGTGTCGAAATGGGCAAAAGGAGTGACCTTCAAGAATACAAACATGAAGGTGGCGTTATATTTGGTGCTAGCTGTGCTGTTTGGTGTCAGCCATCCTGCTTGATCTTAATAAACCTGGTAAGCATGATGGTGTGAGGATTGTTGAACTGGCAGACATCTCAACACTGTTGCTAGTCACGTTTGTCCCTTAATAGCTACAGTTGTTCAACAATTGGATTGACACAGAGCATGACAGTGCATGATACATGGCATGTAGAATCACTAGTTGTTTCCAGGAATGAGACAGTGACTTTCAGTTGCTTCGATGGCCTGCATTTTTGGAATGAAGCGGAAAGGACTGGTCAGAGCAAGATTATCCAATCTGCAGCAACTGTAAAAGGCAATTATTTACACATTTGCACTATATTCCTGCATAATGCATCCAACGTCTTTTACAATGAATGCTCAGATCATGGACCGTAGATCTTAATGATACCTAATAAACTGGCAAATTGGTGACTTCATGGAAATCATAAAAACATCACACACAAACCACAGTGAACCAAATGTTAGGGAGTTATCAAAGTTGACACTTGCCTTTATACAGGTTGGTGACAGCTGTGGCTGCATTCTGGAAAGGCACCCAGAGAGAGAGGCCTTGTTGCTGACATACTCTATCTGTAAATAAAATTCAAAACATTATTTGGCTTGTGGTGGCAATGATAAAATATTTAGCAAATCCCGATCTCCATCTCATCATGCTCATGGAAATCTGGTGAAATTCAAGCTTAACAGTAGATATACAGTGGGCTGTTGTTCAAACCCAATACAATCATGATACAGAGAACTACTTTATATTAAAATAGAAAACTAACCAGAACTTTAGTAAAATGATAACAACAGCATAAAGTGACTAATTCTGAATATGGAAAAATTCCAGTATAAAGTGAAAAGTGCACATGGTGTTAATTACCCAATCACCAACAGGTTAAAGATGTGGTGTTTGTACCATTCAAGCTTTTGACATATCTGTCAAGCTTGGGTTTCAATACAATGGTATTTTTTGCATATTAGCTACCCCAGTTGATGCTCAAAGTTGCAGCTTTTCCCCTTCCATGGGATTTGTCAGTAACTAGGGATGCTCTTTATTCCTTGTACAAACTCACAACTATTAAATGGCTGCCTAAAGATTTTCTTCACATTCAAAACTGTATATCCATTTTCCTGATCTTGACAAGGCTATGTGAGATTATGTATCATCTAAGAGAAACATGCAAACATGCCTTACTTGTATATCTGGCTATGGTTTCATAACTGTCAGAACATATCAATTACAAAAGTTCAGAACCTGTGCAGTAATTACAACCCATCATCCTCTATCAGGTCTTAATTTAAGTGCAAGTCCTTTCATCTAATATGTAATCTGATGTGGGTTCCATTAGAGTGACTGGGAGTCTGTGAAGTAGAGGTACCTTATCAAAAGCCATGTCTAATCCAAGTGTACCAAGTATGACTGTACTTGACAAATATTTGCAGAAAAAATGTCAACTCTGTCATGTGAGGTATCTTAGCCTAACAGTTAACTCAAACATTGTCCTTGTTAACCTAACCTAATAGTTGGTTAACAAGTTAAACATTTTACGATTTCTACGAATTTGAGTCTTACTGGGCAAATCGACCACTATAGACAAACTCTTTGAAACACAAACCTATTAAACAGTTAATTTTCTTTTTTCACTATATTCTAATAACAATGGCTGACAGCAACATATTTCCATAATGACCTACACAGTCAGGCTCTCAAATCGGATGTGACTTTAACAAGCAAACATTTGAATTAATCCTTTCGCCATTTTGTTCTGGGTCATATCAACAAATGCAGTTATTAGCAAAACTCCGACGAATTAATTGTTGGTTGAAAGTGGTCTAGTTAATATACGCCACCCTACCCTACCCCTTTGACAATTATTAGTGTGTTTGACCGTCAACAAACCAGTTATTTTCACTCGACAAAACTCCTCCCTATGTATCGCCATTTTGACGATCAGTTAACGGGTGGACAAAAAAATGTTTAATGTGAGCCATATTGAATCTAAGTAGAAAAAATAATGGACTAGCCACAGTGTGAACACACAAAAACTGGTCGGTGTCGTGGGATCCTCTTAACTAGGCTGCCTATCGATCCGTTTGGCTCAGGTAGTCCAGTGACAGTTCAGGCCACCGAGCTAGTTTCAGCCCTGCTATTCTACTCTCTGACACAGGAACTGGCTGTTTGCGGCAGCTAGCATTAGCCTCGGGTTAGCTACCACGGTCAGCACGGGACAGGTCACAATAACCAGCAGATTACCATAGAATCGTTGATTACATCATTATGAATATAGACAGTCTTACTACCCTTTCAAACGACACTGGAAATAAAAATTATTACTGTTTATGATGTACTGAAGCAAATACAGATGGCTAGCTTTAGATGCCCTTTGTGTCTCTCCGCCCAGCAACATCGTTAGCTAACAGGATTAGCTTTCTTTGGCGTTACCCTGACAGCTAGCTTAACTTTAACTTGGCTAGCTTTGGTGCAGACCTTTGTAGAGTTGTGCAACCGCAGTGGCTGAATTCTGAAAGAGGTGCCATGGTTTCTGTTGGCTTTGCTCAGTCTCTTCTTCGTTTGGCTCGTCCTGTTCGGCCTCGGCTAAGCATTGTCGTTCCCACTTGGAGAACCAATGTTCGGGGCCGTGCTCTTGGATCTCCGCTTCCCCCTCCTCCTTCCTCTCTTCCATAGCTAACGATAGCTAGCCGTTAGCTAGTAGCTACAACGCTAACCTTCTTGTGAAATATCGATTATTTTGTTTCGCTGAGCTTTTCACTTTTCCTTTGTGCTACAAGAGAAGTACGTTACACGTTCCTAACAATCCGTTTTTAAAACACTTGCCGTTAGAGCCGCATTATGTACATTTACATCCCGCCTGCTTACTCGGTGTTAAATACTCTAAACTAAGGAATGCGATGGCAACACCTTAGAATTTCTTCGAATCACGTCAGCGTACATGTGTCAGGCCCCGCCTACATTCGGTATAAGAAGAAGAACTATTGGCAAAAACAATTTAGGGGCGGTGCTCTATGTAGGTCACGAAGCCCTATTGGACAGCGGTGAAAAGAAGAGGTCAGAGAAAAACAACGTTTGTCCCGCCCACCAAAGATTCACTGCATGTAGAATATACATACAACATTGTGGACGCCAGGGGGCAGCCTGACCACACAAACTCAGCACAGAATGAATGAATGAACGAATGAACGAATTAATTAATGTGAAGATAAATAAATACGGATGCACATTACCTTAACAGCAGTATTCTGAAAACACCATCAATTGTTAATTGCTGCTACTTCTTGTTGCTACTCCTTTGTTACTTTGTAGCATGCAACGATTCTTGGATGCTGTTACTACACCAGCTGCAATGTGGAGTTTGAAAGTTCAATGTCGCACTATCTTGCTGAGAACAGTTACAATCTCATTCTATAGAGTAAGCAAGTCCAAAGGTCAGATGAGTTTATAACACAAACTCATTGATTACATCTGTTCTGTCCATCTTTCTCTCTGTCTTTTTCTGACAGACTGCGCCTTTGTGTCAGACTGTTCTTGTCTCTCTGAACTCATTCTTCCGTAAGCTGTATTTAAAAATGTCTAAGAGGGAACAAAGTGACATTGAGAACTATATCCAGGAACAAGGGCCAACAGTTACATTCAGCAATTTGCACTACTGTATTAGAGAGAGAATGATTTGTTGCAAGAGAGGTCCTGAGAAACACATTCTCAAAGATGTAAGGTAGGATATGATACCTGCAATACCTCTGTTACAGTGAGTGGGTGAGACAGTTGTGTGTGAGTATGTGTGCATATGTGTGTAAGCAGCTTGTACAATCTATTTATCTATAATGTTTATCTTACAATAATTATAATAATGATAATAATAATATTATAATGTTTATGTTGTTGTGGTCATTATGCTGTATATAGGACAGAGCTAAGATCAGACACTAGATACTTTCATGCTGTTTTCCTATTTTTTTTTTTTTTTTTTTTTNTTTTTTTTTTTTTTTTTTTGAGAATTTGTAGTATGATTCTTATTTTACAGTAAGCAGTTATGAAATGAAATTGTTCAGTTGACTCATTTCATCAACACACATTTCACTTTATAAATTTAAAGAAGCATGGTCAAGTCCATTCATTTATGTTTTGTTTTAGTGAGAGTTTATCTGGTTAAAAAAAAAAACAGAAACCAGGAGACAGAGATGCTCTGGCAGGGATGAGATTGTAAGTTGTGTTGATGCATACATTTACATTATCCCTAGCTTTTTCCCATATTGCTGTCATCATAGGTTGGGGCTGCAGCCATTCAAGTAACATAGAGTCGTGTAAAATGTGTTTCACTGTATAAGACAGACTTAATCAAGCATGAGTGAGCTTCAAAAAATATTCACCAAATTTAACTTTAAAGATCAGTTGCTCTGCTACTGTACTTCTTGACGTTAGTTTTTATTCAGTTGATTATCTGGATATTCACCATCGGTAGTTATTATTTTGAGCAGTTATTGTGAGAATAAAACAATATTTCTGAAAATTCCATCGACATCACTTCAAAAGTCTTGATTTTTAGAGAGAGAGACCTGAGTGAATTTCAAAGTGTAACACTGATAAGTGTTTTATTATACCTCACAGGAAATGCAATTAAACATCAGGAAATCAATGCAAATAATTATCAAATGTAAGCTATGGTTTGTGAATACATTGTAAATCTTTAAATCATATTACAAATAAATAATTTATGTCACATCAAAACAAAATAAGGAAATGATGCTCATGCTCATGATGCTCATACAGTTAGAGACTGATGTTGTAAACATCAATCTCTAACTGTATTTTTGTAGTTTTAAAATGTGTTCTAACTGTCTGATTGGGGTTACAGTGGCATTATGAGACCTGGAATGAACGCCATCATGGGCCCAACAGGAAGCGGTAAAACATCGTAAGAAACATTTATGCACACAAGTGCACAGACACCAACACAGACATGATCACATGTAAACCATCTCTAACGCTATAAATAAATAAATAAATTTCTCTGTCATTGTCAGGCTTCTGGATGTAATTGCAGGCAGAAAGGACCCTGCTGGACTACAGGAAGGAAAAGTCTTGGTGGATGGTAACACTGTCACTTCTAACCTCAGACTCAGCTCTGCCTATGTGGTTCAGGTACACACACACATTCACACACAAAAAAAATGTTCTGACCATATAAATCAGATTTGTTATATAATATATAAAATATATAATATATAATATAATCATATATATATATGATATAATATATAATATAACCAGATTTTTTATATAACTGAAGAGTTTGTATTATAGTTTAATTTGTGTATCTCAGCTAATTCTAATTCAAAAGATGGGTATTTTTCAAATATTTTTTTGTTTTACAAATGTTAAAGATGTAAAAAAAAAAAAAACCATTAAACAATAATAACTTAGATGTAGTCCCTATATTAAAGGACACGTAATTTAATTAGAAAGTGATGGCAAGTTAAAATGTTTGTACTTTGTTTACATTTGGATTTAAAGGCACAGATTGTGCCTTTGAATTAATTTTAAACACTTGGGATTCTTTTGCTTGTTTTGTGTCTTCACCACATTTGCGTTTTAAGGATGACATCCTTATGGGCACTTTGACTGTGAGAGAGAACCTTTTGTTCAGCGCCAACCTCCGTCTCAACCCTCAGCATTACTCCTCCTCAGACAAGCAAAGCAGAGTGGATGCAATCATCCAAGACCTCAGCCTAACAGGCTGTGCAGACACTAAGGTACACAGAACATGCACAATTATTATTATTATTATTATATTTTTTTTATTTTTTATTTTTTATTTTTTTGCACGTCATCTCCTCTACAGTAGTGGTGGAAATTGTAATGCAACACCAGGCTAATAAATCTGTGTTAGTTTACTGATATGATTCACTGAAATAGAAGTGAAAGCACTTGTTTCAAAAATCTAATGTGGAGCAAAGATAAAAAATACTTCAATAAAAGTTAAAATTTAATATTCTTTATTGGCAATATTATAATACAACCTCTACCTCTCCTAAGATAAATAGAGAGATGTTACATATGGAAACTAAGAAATATAATAAGAAACCACAGAAAAACCTGATCTTGAAAAACAAACAGTAATGTTGTCAAAGATTAGTAAGACAAAAAGTACAGTATGTATAAAGAAGAAAACACATAAAAACATGTCTTAAAATACAGTTGTTACTTCACTTTGTTTCTCTATACAAAGCCGAGTTCTTTTTGTGAGGACAAATTGTTGAATGTTGTCTTTGTTAATTTTAAAAGGCTGATAGACGTGATGAAATGACAAGATGAAACATCATAAAATTCACAAAGTAAAGAGAAATTCTTCTCTTGTCAGTGTCTCCATGGTTGTCTGACACACAAAAAAACCTACACAACCTACACAGTTACAGTAACAGGAATAAATAAATAGAATTAGTGACTTACCTTTGCCATTTAGCTTTGCAGTGTTTTGTGTGATTATGTGTGCATGTGCAGATAGGGACAGAGTTTCTGCGTGGTGTATCTGGAGGAGAGAGGAAGAGGTGCAGCATTGGGATGGAACTCATCACTTTTCCCTCTCTGCTGTTTCTGGATGAACCAACCACCGGACTGGATTCTAACACTGCCAACTGTATCATCAGTCTACTGTACAAGTACAACAAAACAACTCACACCTTTGCCAATACATAACTCACAAACAGGATGCACACAACAGAAGTGAGTTACAAAAGTTACTGCTGAAGAAGGGGGAAGTCACACATCTCAACATATGCTCTACACTGTCAGCTTTAAAGGACCGTACTGGTGATTTTGTTTAAGCCCAATAAATACTACACATTACTGCCAACCATTTTTCCAAACTGTATTTTAGTTTTTGTATTATTTTGCCAAATCCCCCAGTCTTTCAAAAATCAATTGTTCAGGTGATACACCCACCTTAATATTCAATGTTTCTCCTGTTAGCACTTATGCACAATTGTAGAAGGCATGATTGTCTTAATTTCTTGGTAAAAGCAGTCTTCTCCTGGGACTATATTCCCCGGCGAAGACATACATTTTCTTCCATGTAGCTCCAATTGGATCGATTAAATTAAGTAACTTTGACAAATAAAAATTAAAAAACAGTATGTTGTTTGCTGTATTGGATTACCTATCTCAAACATGTTCCAAATCTCTGTAAGTTTATTTTTTATAGTGTACTGGAATGAACTGGAACCAGCAGCAGTCAGGAAGGTGGGAAAAACAATTCTTATATATTGGGCTCAAACATGCAAAGTATAGTCCTTTAAATAACCATTACTCATGTCAGGGCAGCCTGGCAGCATCTTCAGCAGCATAAGTTTATGAATGTGTGAAGTTGTTCTAATGTGTATCCAGGCTGTCCAGGAGAGGTAAGACGGTGATCTTCTCCATCCACCAGCCACGGTACTCCATCTTCAAACAATTTGACCACCTGACTCTGATGCATAAAGGGGAGGTGGTGTTCACAGGAGCAGCTGACAAGGCCTTGGAATACTTCACAGACCTGGGTATGTGTGTCTGTATGTTTACTAGTAAGGCCTTGTTTTGGGATATGCTATTCTATCAAAAGATCCTTACCTACAGAAAGATGACATACTCTCCATATGAAGTGCTGATGCTTAATCTTATATGGTAGCTGACAGACTGGTGTGTGTATGTGTCTGGGTTTGTGTTTTACAGGGTACCAGATCGACTCCTTTAACAACCCTGCTGATTTCCTGATGGATATCACAAATGGAGAGGCTACATCAACACTCGAAACACTCACTGCAGGTATACCAACACAAAACACACACACTAATCAAGTATACAGTGTGATGCTAACAGTGACTCTAAGAGTTAATGAGTCTTATAAATAAAAAATCCTAATATAGTACAGAGACTGTCCTTGTGTAGAACATGGCCATGTGTTAAGGCCTTTGTTATTTTCATACAGAGGAGGGTAAAAACCCATTGGCACTGAAGTATCGCCAGTCCCAGCTGTGCCAGAATGTGCTTGAGGAGCTAGACCGTGTGAACCAGGTCATTGGTAAAGAGGTCAGAGGTCAAGAAGAGGTGGCTGATTATGCTACATCGTTCCTCTATCAGGTCAGTCAGGTCTGCATCTCAGACAGGAAAACCTTACACAAACGTGTTTGACGATACAAAATATCTCAGCCAGCTAAATGAAAATGTCAGCTTATCTTAACTTTGTTGTTGATTAACAAAATTGGATTTAAGCCTTTGATATTGCAACATTTAATGATCGTGACAGCCAGTTGACACGGGAGTATTTGGCTGACTGCTGAATGAACCCTGTTTGTGTCTCTCATCACCATAAAATTTTTTTTCCTATACTCTATGATGTGTGTGTGTGTGTGTGTGTGTGTGTGTGTGTGTGTGTGTGTGCATGCATGTGTGTGTGTGTGTGTGTCTGTGCGTGCAATGAGAAACAGATGTGTGTGGTGTGTGGCAGGACAGTGCTGAACCTTCTAAGGAACCCTCAGACCTCTTATGCCCAGTTGGCTCTCAACATCTTTTTTGCTATTCTGGTGGGACTCATTTATTACCAAATGCCCCTTACCCTGCCCGAGGCTTTACAGAACAGGTACCGCAATCCTGCCCTGCAGCACACTAACCAACCTAATTTTAAATAAGATTATGGGCTCCATTTTTTTAGAATAGAATAGAATCTTTATTGTCATTGTAAACGTACAACGAAATTGGATGCAATTCTCTTTGTGCAAACATACAGTAAAGTGCAACCAGTATAAATATAAAAGAGCAACTAAAAGTAACTATAAAAAANTGCAAACATACAGTAAAGTGCAACCAGTATAAATATAAAAGAGCAACTAAAAGTAACTATAAAAAAACAAAAAAAAGTAAAACATCATACCACGCATACAAGACACTCACTGCACGATTCATCTCCTTAATACTGCACATTCCAAGAAGTATTTAGTGCATTTATGGCTTTTGGATAAAAACTGTTTTTTAATCACAAAGCACCAAAAAGGAGAGCACTGAACCGCTGCGTCTATGCGCACCGCCATCTTTTCACCTCTGTACACCCTTTCTGTAATAACTTTATCATCTGACTGATCATATGACACACTAGCTGAAATAAGGCTTTCCTATGTTTTGCCTTGACCATGTCTCTGATCAGTCAGGCAGGAGTCAGCCTGGCCTTCCTCATTTCGGCTAGCGTGTCATATGATGTGTAATATTCCTTAGCCCCTCTGATGCTAAATGGCTATATGGAAATCCAAGATAATATCATACAAGAAGACTAGTGGCTTGAGGTTATGCAAGAATGACAAAAATGTCAAAGATAGTTATTAACACAAAGGCACTCAGGCAAAATATGCAAAGGAGTATGGTGACGAAATTCAATTGAAAGTAGTGTGATATGTAAATTCATGATGATTTTTTTTTATTTTCATGGTGAAACAACACAAGTCAAGGTGTCTAGTCTGCGCTGCCCAAATTTCTCTCTCTCTCTCTCTCTCTCTCTCTCTCTCTCTCTCTCTCTCTCTCTCTCTCTTTCTCCCAGGAGTGGAGCATTTTTTTTCCTTATCATCAACATGGTGTTTGGGAATCTCTCTGCTATTGAACTCTTTATCAATGAGAGAGCCATCTTCGTGTGAGTACAAGATAAGACCTGTATGAGTCACGTTGTTTGAATGTGTATGTGTGCTTTGAGAGTCTGTTTTTTATGCTTTTTGCAGCCATGAGAACTCCAGTGGCTATTATCGTACTTCTGTCTTCTTCCTATCCAAGATCTTTGCTGATCTTGTCCCTAACCGCATCATCCCCATTTTTGTGTTTTCGGCCATCGCCTACTATATGATGGGTAATTCACATGCATGCAAGCACATATGCACCAAGAATACACAGTGTGTAGAATCATGCAGATGAAGAGACTGACGTGATGACTGCAGCTACTTACCAATTGTAGAGAGGAACAGGTGCTGTTTGTTTTACCGCTAACCTAGATGCATGAAGACTAAAGTGTGAGAACCTTAAAAGAGTGACTAATTCCTGCAGAAACAACTGTTTGTGATGTCCATGAAATGACAAACGTACCCAATCTGCTGCTACATTTACGACTCTTTGAAAGAGCACCAGTCCAATGAATGCCTCTGTCATTTTATCCAGTAGACTTAGAGGGTGAAATCAACAAATTATGTAATGAAAGATAGATGACGAGTTTCATAAATGCCCTCCTGCGCATGCACAGTTGATTTCATTCCGAGGGGTTCCAGTTTTGACAAATTAAATCATATGCTGACTGATACCAAGTTGATCCATCTGAAAGTGCTTGGTCTGGAACTTTATTTTTGACAGGAGCAACACTCTGGAGTTTATTTTAATAACCATTCTTATTTCATCGAGCATTTCTATTTTTATATCCACTACTGCTTCAGGTCTGAAACCTGCCTTTGAGGCTTTCCTATGTTTTGCCCTGACCATGTCTCTGGTCAGTCTGGCAGGAGTCAGCCTGGCCTTCCTCATTTCAGCTAGTGTGTCTTCATTCGCCATGGCCAACATTCTTATTGCTCTACCCTTTGTCTTTATGATGGTAAGGCTCATATCATATAAATGATTATAATCATGACATTATGTAATCTTAAATATATGGTATTATTTTTCACAAAAGCATCATCGTGTCCCTCCTTCTGTTCTAGGTCTTTGGAGGTTATCTGGTTAATCTCAATGCTATGCTGAGCTGGCTGTCATGGCTGAAATGGATCAGTATCTTCAGATATGGACTGAATGTAAGAAATGGAAAATAATAGCTCTATTAGGAGGAGGGTAGGAGTGTGTGCTTACAGAAATGAGATAGATGGTGGGGTTGAATTTAAACTATCTTTTTCTGACATTAGAAGTTGTTCAGCTCAATCTTTCTGTTTCACTCAGGCTGTGTTCATCACAGAGATGACAGGACAGCTGTTCTACAGCAACACCACCATGTGAGTGATAAGATGTCCACTCCCTAAAACTCAATTACTCACACAAAGCCACACACAAAGCCACACACACACACACACACACACACACATACATACTGAGCTTATCTGTTTGTGCTGCAGTATCCCAGGGGAGGTGTTCCTGCAATTACAGGACATTGACTACTCCAGGTGGGGTTTCTGGCAGAACCAGGTGGCCCTGCTGGGAATCATATTTGTCTGCATGTTTCTGGCATATGTGCAGCTACGACGAATCAACCGCTTTAAATGACAACTGTCTGTCTCTATGTATACAGTATATCAGCCATGCATCCTTACCTTATTTAATTAACGCACACTACAAAAGAAATACATAATGTCCTTTTGGAAAAAAAGAAAGCACTAGAATGCCTTTGTTTTATAGATGCAATAACATTCCTAATGCAATTATTTAATTATTATCTAAGTTAAAATATTTAATTATGCATGGAATCTCTCTCTCTTTCTCTCTCTCTCTCTCTCTCTCTCTCTCTCTCTCTCTCTCTCTCTNTACACACACACACACACACACACACACACACACACACACACACAACAAATGCACACATACACAACACACGCACAAACACACGTTTTGTAACACTTGACTCCCAACTGGATAAGCTGTCATTAAGACACTTGATCAGTGCTTGAGGGAATCTGGCGCACAGCCAAGCCAACATCTAAGTTCTTGCAAAGCTTCTTACAGTGAGTGAGACATCTGAGAACATAGCATTGTCGTTATTGGTTTCCTTTAAGTAAACATCTGATTTACAGAATCTAACTTTTATGGGACCTTTTTAACTATATTTTTAAAAATTTGTACACATTTCACTTTACATACAGCTGTCAATGTAAGATTGATCAACAGTTCTTGCATAAAACCAATTGGAAAATTACATTTCATTAAAGAAACACTGAAACAGTGGAGAATTTGCCTTTATTTTTGTTGGTGTTATATACCCTGTTTGCTACTTTGTTTTATAAAGTATTATAATGATAAATTTGACTTATTAACAGCATCATTATTATTATTATCAACAGCACCTTTTTAACCGCAGGGTTTTGCAGTTAAACATAGCCTAAGTAAATCAACAAAACTTAAAGGACCATACCGGCGATAGTGCATGTTTGAGCCCGATATATATACACAACCCACATATATGTTATGTTGACAATTTCCAAAACCATAAAACCGTATTTTAGTTTTCCTGTTATCTATTTCAAATATCTTTTTCAGATGATACACCCACCTTAAAATTCAATGCATCGCTTTCTAACGTGCACGATTGTAGAAGGGACAATTTCTCAGTAAAAGCTATCTTCTCCTTGGACTATATTCCCTGGTGGAGACATACATTATCTTCCATGCAGCTCTGTGTTTAATTGGTTAAATAATGTTTCTTTGACAAAAACCTAACAGATTCAGATGTTCAATGTGATGGGTTACATATCTCAAACATGTTTCAAGTCTCTGCAAGCTGATTTAAATAGCGTACTTGAATGAACTGAAGCCAATGGCAGTCTGGAAGGTAGGAAAAAAAAAATCTAAAATTTACCACTAAAGTAATGTATTTTGAGAAATGGTTGTCAGTAATGTAATGTGTTTGTGGAATACATATATTAGGTTCAAACATGCATGATCGCCAGTATGTTGCTTTAAACTCCACAACCTCAGACAACCATGAGTATATGTGCAGAGTTAAACAGCAATAAAGTGATTCAGTGATTCAGTGATTCACACCTTCACACCTGTCTTTACACCCCTCTGAAGAGACACAAACAGTACGGTAGAACTTGCCAGCTTGTTTATTACTCTGCTTTTTATTTCTGAAGTCACCCTGACTTCTCTGTTTTAACAAAGTCAACAGAAAAGTGTTTAATTTCTGAGTCACAATAACAGCACACCATTTTTCATATTACTGTGCCACAAAATTAAAATATTTTATGCAAATAATCCACTAAATTGCAATGTTTAAGATTATCTATTGGTAAACAAGTATACTAATATGAGTAGATTTATTGAATGCCTTACGTTATCTGTAAGAACACTGTTTAACTTACCCGTTGACTTGGAGAAGACATTATACTGAATGCAGCAGCAACAGGATGCTTCATGAAAATTCTCTGCCAATTTCACAAAAGACATGAGCATTGCCAAAATATTTTTGGATAGATATCCATAAAGGGCTAGGCTCTGTAAAATCAGACAGATGTCTTATAATCCTGATGCAGAGAGAAAAGATAAAAGAAACACTAAGTAATGTGTTACACATGAAATAAGACTATCCTATAGAAACTATTCAACTCAAAAATAGAAGGCAACTATAGTTCATTCCCAGTTTGGAAGAACACCTCTTAAGCTACCCCTCAGAAACTTTTCATACTGCTTGCACTCTTATTCATGTTGTTCCCCACTGCTACCAGTGTGTTTTCCAACCCGCGGAGCCACTCCGTGCATTTCAGCAACACACACTCATCGACACCATAGTCCTCCTCTTCCTCATACTCTACGTCGTCATACTTGTATTGCTCATTCAGAAGTGATATTTTCACAATTGAACTTATGTCTCCTGGTTCAGCATTATTGTTGTTTTTAGTGGTGACCGTGCTGCTTGGTCGCTTGGATTGCATTGCTGGCTGATGCTTTTTAGAGAGATTTTCCCTCCTGCAATTGGAATCTGTGATGCTGCTGGAAACACCAGCTCCACCTCCAGCATTTCTAGCCACCAAGCGTTGATGTCTTTCGCTACTCCTTTGCTGCAGCAGCAGAACAGCCTCTGGTGTTAGAGTCAGTGTGAAACATGCCTCCTCCTCCTTTTGTCTGACCCTTGTCTTCATCCCTGGCTTAGTCTTTACAGAGCTGTCACTCCCTTGATTGTGATGCTGTGTCTTAGATAAGGAATTGGTTGAGCTGGAGGAAGGGAAGCTGCCTGAGAGCATTTGTGATGAGGGCAACAATCGGTCCCTTCTCTTCACATGCAGCTCTACCGCTGAGACTGGTTTGGCAACCGGCAGATGATTCCTGGATTGGCTCTTCTTCCCCATCTGCTTAAGATTCCGTGTCAGTCACTCTTTAACTGAGCTGCCTTTGTCTTCTCTTGGGGCTGTAGTTTTGGCCACAGCAGATGAAGTGCAATTGTCAGATCTCTCTTTTCCATTCAGTCCTGACACAGAGCGTGCAATGGACACTGGCGGTAGGAATGGCATTTAAGCAACACACAGGATCAGGTAGGATAGCAGTTCAGTTTTGCATCTGAAGTGCTGGAAGAAAAAAGCAGAAGGTACTAAGGAGGAAGCCAATTTATTGATGCAGACGATGCTCTGATGCATCATCCGCCATGCAGGGTGTGTTGTTGCAGAAAGTCACCAGTGGTCACCTGCCCATGAACAGCTGACATCCTGAGAATGTCTTATACCTCAGTAGGAGGGTGTGGCATGTTGCAATGTATAGGTATGACCTACGGGGGGAGGGGGGCTTTGTTTCATCTCACATGGTTGCTACTCAAAGGCTCAAATATCTAAAATAAACCTGAACTTATAATCCTCTGGTGTCAGTGAGGGCACTTTACTACTCTGTGCACATGCATGCTAATCCACACATGCTGTTATAATCACACCAGAAAATAAATACAGATAATCAATTATCCCATACCACTAATCAGGATAAGCGGGTAGGAATGGATCAATAAGGTAGAAACAAGATGGCACAGAAAACATTTATTGATATACTTTTTTACAAAACAGGATTAAAATATAGCCCAAATTCACTGTCCTTTACAAGACAGAAAATGATTCATCTCCTCATATTATGCATTTGAAGATACGAATCTATACATTTGAATCTATCCTGACTAGAAGCCAGGTATGCATTGTACCAGTTTAATTTTTAGTACTCATTCAGCTCAGGCTCTGTGTGTGTTGTAATCTTCAGTAGCAGGTCTTTTTGTGGGTGTGGAGGACCCGTCGACAGCGAGGGCAAATATGATAGGCATCCTTGAAATAGCTTACAAAAAATGGAATCAGGCAGCAGCCAAGCACCAACCTGTAAGACACAAATTATTGTGAATCTCCATTTTCTGTCTGTTGGATGATTACATTACCAAATACAAGAAGGTAAATTTTAAATCTTTCCTCCTTACCCACATAGTATAAACACAAGACACATGAGCCATGTACATGGCCCACTACGGTAGGTGATCTGCGTGGTGACTTGGCTCTGACAAGATGGGCATGTTGTCAGAGCTGGAGAGCGGCGAAACTCAGTCTCATAGCTGACAAACTTTGGCCTGGGAGGAGAAGCATACACTAGAGAGGAAGACATGGTAAGGTTAGATAGAATGCTTATTTTAAAAACATAACTTTGCAGTCTTACATTTTACCCAATTATAAGTGCAATCAGCATTCTCTTTAGCACATCCTGCTTAATACCATGTGCTTACACGCTTGCAATTTGAAGTAATGTCACTTAAAAAAATGTCTGCAAATTGTGAATAAAATGTTTGCTTACAATTCTGGCTATTTGGCTTGCAAACATCTCTGAATAATCCAGGAAAGTTTCAAATGTTATTCAATCATACATAAACAGCAAAACCCCCTGTCAGTCACCACCCTCTGCAAAGGGTTTGAATTAAATAATAATGAATCCATTGTATTAACAAAGCAATTAATTTTACAATAAAACAGAGAAAGTCAATCAATCCTCATATTTCAAAAGCTGGAACCAGCACATTTTTACACTAGTAGCAATGGACTATGAACAAGTCTAAAAATCAACACTTGTCAACTTAAAATTACTGTTTCTGAAAAAAATAGCATTACTGTGTAGAATTGATATATCACGGCAACACAAACAAAAAAAAAAAAAAANAAAAAAAAAAAAAAAACTGTGATACATATGCATGTTTTACCAACTGAAAATGGAGGCAGAGTCTATCAATGAGCATGTACCTGGTACAGGTGACTGGGCTTTGTTAGGGCAGGCAGCTGCAGGAGAAAAGGAGAATGAAGGAGGAAGTGGCGGAGGGCTGAAGGGAGAGTGAATATGGTGGATTCTCACATCTTGCCCTGCTCGACTTTCATCTAGAAAAATACATCCACATTGATGTTTTTCCACTATAAACTGACAGTTTCAGACACTGAAACCAAACATGAATAATGGGTTTTCAACTGACCCATCACCAAAGCGTTTCCCTCACAGAGCCATAAAAAGGCATTTTACCTGGTATGAAGCACAGTGAACTTGTAGAGAATGGCTCCTCTGCCTTTGATAATGATTCCATTTACTGGGCTAAGTGATGTGTCACAGAAAACATGGAGTGTGATAGTGACTGGAGCCAGCAGCAGTTTATCTGTAGGCCAACCAGGTGTGCTGAGTGATACTGATTGAAATCTCATTTGATTGGTTAAAAAAAAAAAAAAAAAAANTAAAAAAAAAAAAAAAAAAGTATTATCCAAAAGTTGTTGGGGAGAATGATCTTTGAAATGCACAAGCGAGACTTGCAAATATTTAAAAAAATACATCCTTATGAGTCCTACTAAACAATACTTTTGCTGCAGGAATAAATTGAGGCCTTACATTTGACATATTGAAATTTAAAAAAAGGTTGGAATGTCATTAAAAAATTGCAACAGGACGACTGGTGTCAGTTGGAGTAATTGCTTGTGTAAGGTCCTTTCTTTGCAAAGAATGAAAAAATTCTGCCACAGCCAGTGATTGGCAGTGACAGCAAAATACACTGCCCGGCCAAAAAAAAAGTCACACACTCTAATATTTCGTTGGACCGCCTTTAGCTTTGATTACATCATGCATTTGCTGTGGCATTGTTTCGATAAGCTTATGCAATGTCACAACATTTATATCTTTCCAGAGTTGCATTAATTTTTCTCCAAGATCTTGTATTGATGATGAGAGAGTCGAACCGCTGTGTAAAGTCTTCTCCAGCACATCCCAAAGATTCTCAATGGGGTTAAGGTCTGGACTCTGTGGTGGCCAATCCATGTGTGAAAATGATGTCTCATGCTCCCTGAACCACTCTTTCACAATTTGAGCCCGATGAATCCTCATGGCACTGTCATCTTGGAATATGCCCGTGCCATCAGGGAAGAAAAAATCCATTGATGGTAAAACCTGGTCATTCAGTATATTCAGGTAGTCAGCTGACTTCATTTTTTGGGCACATATTGTTGCTGAACCTAGACCTGACCAACTGAAGCAACCCCAGATCATAACACTGCCCCCACAGGCTTGTACGGTAGGCACTAGGCATGATGGGTGCATCACTTCATCCACCTCTTTTCTTACCCTGATGTGCCCATCACTCTGGAACAGGGTAAATCTGGACTCATCAGACCACGTGACCTTTTTCCATTGCTCCAGAGTCCAATCTTTATGCTCCCTAGCAAATTGAAGCCTTTTTTTCTGATTAGCCTCACTGATAAGTGGTTTTCTTAAGGCTACACAGCTGTTTAGTCCCAATCCCTTGAGTTCTCTTCACATTGTGCATGTGGAAATGCGCTTATCTTCACTATTAAACATAGACGTGAGTTCTACTGTTGATTTTTTACGATTTGATTTCACCAAACATTTAAGTGATCTCTGATCACGATTGTTCAAGATTTTTTTTCCGACCACATTTCTTCCTTGAAGATGATGGTTCACCACTATCCCAGGCTTTAATAATGCGTTGGACAGTTCTTAACCCAATTTTAGTAGTTTCAGCAATCTCCTTAGTTGTTTTCTTTGCTTGATGCAGACCAATAATTTGACCCTTTTGAAACAGAGTAACATCTTTTCCATGACCACAGGATATGTCTTCCGACATGGTTGTTTAAGAAATGAGAAGCTACTCACTGCATCATTTAGGGTTAAATAAACTTGTTGTCAGCTGAAACATATTAATCACTGCAGTAATTGTACAATGGAAGGCTCTTACATATTTGCTTACTTAAATCCAGGTGGTGACTTTTTTTTTTTTTTTTTTNTTTTTTTTTTTTTTTTTATCTTTCTCATTTTTCTTTCTTTCTTTCTTTCTTTCTTTCTTTCTTTCTTTCTTTCTGTGATCTGTAAACATGCAAACTGAAATCATTACTGTATAACTACAGTAACTACAACTACATGTTGATAAACACTTTTAAAAGTCTAGCTATATCCTGCACCAAGTTACAGATTAACCAAATCTAAGTTTTCTGCCTCAGGGCCCAGTGTTCCACCAAATTTTATTGAAATCTGTGAAAATGTTTTTGCAATATTCTCCTAACTGACAGACAAACTGACTAACAAATAGGCTGTAATTTGTATTTATTTAAACATTAAATCACATATGATTTTTTTTTTTTTTTNATTTTTTTTTTTTTTTGATTATAACTTACATTAAATTATTTTATGATTTAAACAACTAGTGTTCATTCCTATGGGAGATAAACTTCCGGTTTGTCTCAGCCCAATTTTCGGTGACTTTTTTCCGCGGTTTGCACTAAATGTTTGAGTTTTATCAGGTAGGTCACTTCGGGCAATTCCAATTTGGCCCACTAAGGGCGCCCTTTGCAGTGGTCGTGGTTTCTGTGTGAAATGACGACGTGAACGAGTTGAATGTAGCTTGAGTCAGCTAGAGTGATGATGCTAAGCTAGCTGTCAGCCAGTTAACCACGGGTTTTGCTGCCGAGCTAACAACCGGATGGTCCCGGTCGTATTCTGTTGGCCGTCTTGACATTCCCTCAACATTCCTGGACGAATTCGTGTCGACTGACCAGAGTCCGCGAATTCAGGTCCCCTTTTGATCTAACCTTTCCCTGTTAGCATAACTAGCTCGCCGGCTAACGTGAGTGCAACCCAAGAGGAACGGACAGACGAGGTAAGTTATCATGCGGGCTAGCAGAATGTCTGCTAACACCGCAACTATCGTCTGGAGTTACAGCATTATATCCAAGGAATAAATGGTGTGCGATTACAAGAAAGGAGGCCTTGTGGTGAACGTGCGAATAATAACACGTCAACATATTTCCCCAAATGACCAACCGTTTACCAAACCTAGCTTATATCAGGAAGCTGTAAGCTAGTACCGTAATTTACTCGTTAGTAACGATCGTAATGATTGTCAACGGAATACTAAGCGTAGCTACCGAAGTCATTGCACAAGTATGGCTACTATGTCAGTTCTAACAAGTTCATTACAGTTTGTAACTGAGCTTGATCATTTTTAAGGCATTCAAGAAAGTTGACCGGTTAGCTTGATAACGTTACATTAGCAAACGTTGATGATGGGTGGTGGAATCAACCGTCAGTTGTTTTGACTGACAAGGTTTAGCTAAGAAAGTTAGCAGACCAAATCTCGGTCGTGATAAAGTTGTTTTGCCAGTTCCCTCGTGTTGTAACTAATGTGAGAGTTTATAAACGCTACTGAGTGAAGCATTAATGCTGAACGAGGAAAAGTTCATTTCAGCCGTTCACTCATACTGTTAAGGTTCGTGGCTAAACAAGAATTTTATTGTGTGATTTAGCAGAGTTTCACTTAAGGACCACACCCAGACAAAATGTCCCTACATCAGTTTCTGCTGGAGCCCATCACCTGCCACGCGTGGAACCGCGACAGGACACGTAAGCCTCCAACATATTCACACTTAGTCAGGTGGACAGTACCAATTTGCCTGCTGCATACAATAATCATATTTTACAGATACGTCATTCATTAATAGTATGTAAGTTTGGAGTGTGGTTCAACTAAAGATGTGGCAATAGTCACGTTGTGAACTTGTATATTAAGGAATCTAAAGTTGTTGTTTTTTTTCACATTTAACAGAAACTGGTCTAACTTGTTTGTTCACTTTGACTCCACCCTGTTAACCTTACCTTTATTGTCCTTTGCAGAAATTGCCATCAGTCCCAATAATCATGAAGTTCATATCTACAAGAAGAGTGGAAACCAGTGGGTTAAGACCCATGAGCTGAAGGAGCACAATGGACACATAACAGGTTTCAGTCAGAATAACTATGAAGCAGTTCTAATCTATAAATCACTCAAAGAGCACAATGCTGTACAACTTCTACATTGTTTTAATAATAAAAACACTTAGATATGTCTCATCTGGTCTGGTTCTGCACCAAGGTCTACATATCAACAGAAAATTAAGGAATAGTACATTGCCAGAATTTGTACATTCATATAACTACAGTAGCTCAATGTTGATAAACCCCTTAAAAAAAATCTATGATCTTCCTGCACCAAGTAACAGATCAACATAAAATTTAGGTACATTGCATCGTGGCATGGCCCAATGTTCAACCAAACTATTTTGAAATCTGTGAAAATATGTTTGAGATATCCTGCTAATTGACAAATAAATAGAATCCCCTTCAAAGTCAAATCTTTTCCACAAGCCATATATAGCCCCCTTGGTGGAGGTAACATTATTTTAGATTAAGTTGATGTTTCATGTGACCTGTATTTCTATGGCAAAGCCACAAAAAATGTTTCTGAAACTGTCATTGAGAACTTGGTCATTTGATCCTGCTTATTCCATTTATTTTTTATTGCAAAAATCAAATTACAGAGGGTTTTCTGTAGCTGTGTTTCTGGTAAATTTGCACTCACCTGCTTCATCATTATTGCATTAGTCGTCATTAATCATCCACTCACATTCTCCAGTTCTGTGGTTGATTGTTGTGTCTGTATTGTACCATAGGGATTGATTGGGCTCCCAAAAGTGATCGTATAGTCACCTGTGGAGCAGACCGTAATGCCTATGTGTGGTCCCAGAAGGAGGGGGTATGGAAGCCCACACTGGTCATCCTCAGGATCAACCGAGCCGCCACCTTTGTCAAGTGGTCTCCACTGGAGAACAAGTTTGCTGTTGGCAGTGGGGCTCGACTAATCTCTGTCTGCTACTTTGAGTCTGAGAATGATTGGTGAGATCTTGAAATCTTAATTTATTATCATGTCTTGCAAATGTGTTTTCTGGAGCAGTCTCTCTTTGCTTTTGGTTTGGTGATTTGGTGACATGGGTTTTCATATTTTAAAGTGATTTTTTTTTTTTTTTTTTTTTTNTTTTTTTTTTTTTTTTTTTGCTATAATGGAAGTGCTCAATATCCCACACCAGGATTTCAGCTTAATGGTCAATGAAATAACTTGTTGAGTTTTGCCAAGTTACACTCACTAATTTGCTAAACTGGAGTTACAATAACTGAAACCTAAAATTGGTTTTGTGATCAGACCTATGTACCTGTTAAATATTACTCTCAAGTGCTTAAATGTTTTGGTTTTTAAAAATGGTGCCGTTTTAGAATTGTGTGCTACTTTATTTGTACCAGGTGGGTGAGCAAGCACATCAAAAAGCCAATCCGCTCCACCATCCTCAGTTTGGACTGGCATCCCAACAACGTCCTGCTAGCTGCTGGCTCTTGTGACTTCAAATGCAGGTAAACATTATTACCACTGAAAGATAGAGCTTTCAAAATTTTTCATGGGACAAGATGACAAACAGTTGAGAATCTGCTCCCATCTTCTTCCCTCCTCTTTTTTCTGTTTTTTTTTTTTTTTTTTTTTNTCAATACCTCTCTACCTCCCTCTCTCACCTCCAGGGTTTTCTCAGCCTACATTAAGGAGGTGGAAGAGAAACCAGGCCCTACACCATGGGGCAGCAAGATGCCATTTGGGGCTGTGCTAGCAGAATTTGGAGGAGCAGGTCTGTATCTGTGATGTATTTTACAAACTGCTATAAACATCCTTTATGACTTTCAGTCACCCTTGGAACTAAACAGATCTCCTTTTTTTATGAACTTCCTGTGTATTAGGTGGAGGGGGTTGGGTTCATTCTGTCTCTTTCTCAGCCTCTGGTAACCGTCTGGCCTGGGTCAGCCATGATAGTACTGTCACTGTGGTGGACAGCTCTAAGACGGCCAGGTATGTCTCCATGGATAGAGGGATATTGATTGCAAATGTAACCAGCATTGTTTTTTTCTTTTTTCTTTTGCAAAATACATAAGCATAACATACACATAAGACAGAAATTGTGTGAAAAAAAAAGAAAAATTTTTTTTTTTTATCACATGCAGTAAAACCAATTGACTCAAAGTTGTAATTAATTTGTGTTTGTGTGCTTAGTCCTTCGCAGCTGAAGACGGAGTTCCTTCCTCTCCTCAGTGTCATTTTTGTTTCAGAAAACAGTTTGGTAGCTGCGGTAAGAAAAATCCTTACACACTATCAGGTAATACATTTTCAAGTCCATCTCATTTTAAATCGCTTTTGTATGTCTTCAGGGCCATGACTGTTGCCCCATGCTGTTCCGTTGTGACGATAGTGGAGCACTGACATTTGTGTCAAAGCTCGATCTCCCAAAGCAGAGTATTCAGAGGAACATTTCTGCCATGGAGCGCTTCAGGAATATGGACAAGAGAGCTACCACTGAGGACCGTAACACTGCCCTGGACACACTGCACCAGAACAGCATCACGTAAGTGAAATCATTGCAGGGCAGGATTTGGAATTCATGTTAGAATTTCTTTACAACAGTTTTATATTAAATATATGAATTAATTTCACTGATTTGGGGATTTATATATTTATTTTTGTACATATTTTGGCCCACACTACATACACCCATTGTGTAAAGAGTGTATATTTTAGCAGATGTCATTGGATTGAATTGAATGTCATTGAATATATTAGGCCCAAACATGTATGGTCCTATAACAAATCTTCACCTCTTTAAAGCTTCTGTATGTTTGTTTGTTTCTTAGCCAAGTGTCTATCTATGAGGGAGACAAAGTGGATTGTCGCAAGTTCTGCACCACGGGCATTGATGGAGCAATGACCATTTGGGACTTCAAGGTACAAACGCACACATCTGCAGATCTTTCTGTTGCTTCAGTATTGTGAGTCTCCCAGTCCTAACTCTCATGTACTCATGTGTTTACCTCCTCAGAGTCTAGAAGCTTCAATCCAGGGTCTCCGCATCATGTGAAGAAATCTTGTGAATGAAGAACTGCGGCCTCACGCCCTCGCCCCCTCACCCTTCCCCCTTCTCCTTTCCACCTCACCTCCTCCGCTCCTAAGATGCAGCCAGTAACTTACCTGACAACGTTATTGAGTGTCTGCTGAAGCACTGATCAGACCATAACACACATTTGTGTGTGCATACACTCTCTCACACAAACATAGAGAAACACTACACACACATACACACACACGCTAAGCTGACGTGTGACATCACTGTTGATTTTTGTTTGTTTTTAAATGAAGGTTAACCAGGATTCAAAGCGGGAAGGATCTCTCATGTATTAAACGTGACGTGAAAATGTGTGCTTTTATGTTCTCTAACCTCCTGTACCAAAAGTTGAACACTAAAAAAGTACATTTCATCAAAAAATCAGGCTGTATTTCACCTCAACTAACCTCAACACAATCTCTGAATATCAATGTTTAGTTGATAAGAGGGTGTGTTTTACTTCCTGGTGCACAGTAAATATTTGCCAGCAGGTGAAATCATCATTTAGATTAAGACCATGGTAATTGATATTCTGAGTTCATGTTGCTGATTGGCTGTGGAGAACTGCACTAGATCTGATTGTAGTGAGTGAATGCAGCTGTCTAACCCTGTACGGAGTCATGGCTGGCCAGCACTGGACTCTAGCTACACTAAAACCATACAAGATGGAGGATTTCTATGTAACTCATGATCTAGACATAAAATAAAAATGAATAAATTTACAGTACACGACTCACTGGAATGCCTTATCCTTTGTGCTTGATTACTTCAAACCTGTTTTCAAGCAAACACTAGTTTTGCCAGGGGCAGCTACTGAAGATTATTTTTATTATATTAGTTAATACTTTAGTTTATATAATGTGAAAATAGTTGCTAATGTCCAAAATGATGTCTTCAGATTTCTGGTTTTCCCAGAACTGATCAGAAAAAAAATCATATCGATTTAATTTTTAATAATATTAAAAAAAAAACAGCAAATTCTCACATTCAAGAAGCTCGAACCAGCAAATGTTTGGCACTTGATAACTGACTAAAATGGCTGATTATTAAAGCTCTGTCAAGTGATCATTTGATGGTTTTCAGCACTGTTTACAGCAAGAGTTCTCAGTGAGAGAAGTCATTTTTGGTGAACTTTGTTTGCTAATAGACTGTCCTGAAACACAATGATAAACAACTCAGATTATGAGTAAGGACCATGCGAGCAAAGACTTTCTCCTTGGAGAATCCACCTATCAGAATCAAATTTTATTATTCAAGGATAGAATTAGACTGAGCATTCAAGTGGTCTCCTCTAATATTGGCACCCTTGGTAATCCTCCCAAACAACTTGTGGTTATGTAGGTCTGATCGTAGTTTTGGAGACTTTTTGAGACCCAACATCTACAATTCTCCTGTGATCCTTGGAGATTCTTTGACCTCTCAAATCATCCTCCTCACTGTGCATGAAATCAATATAGACACATCTCTTCCAGGCTGATTCTTAACATCTCCAGCTGCTTAAAATTTATTAATTATCTGATAGTGGAATTGGACATTTTCAAACATTTAGCTATTTTCTTAGAGCCATTTCCTGATTTGTGCAGCTCAACAACTTTTTGGTGCAGATCATTACTGTGTTCTTGGATCTTTCCCATTGTGATGGGTGACTCAGGGAATTTGGCCTGTGTGTCGCCTCACATTTATACCCCAATGAAATAGGAAGTCATGGTGACCCACTTAAGTGTTCCTAATCACTCAGGAAAATTTAAAAATATAAAATATAATTAGGAATATACTTCAGTTAGATTTTACTGAAAAAATGACTTTCCAGAAGTGCCAATAAATGTGGCACACATTTGAGAATATTTCTTTCATGATAGGAATTTCTTTTTCCTTTCAATTATTTTACTTTAATTAAAGGTTATATTTTTGTTAAGATTTTAAATGAAAGTTCAAGAGGAGAAACAAAGTTTTTTTTTTTTTTTTTTTTTTTTTTTTTTTTTTTTTTTTTTTNTTTTTTTTTTTTTTTTTTTTCTCAGCCCATTTTGCCTTTATTATCAAGGGTGCCAATATTGTGGAGGGTGCTGTAAATGTTTGATTTTCACTCACAAATTTTGGGTTCTGCACTACCTTCCATAAACAAAATGGGCTGAAATAAAACATCCACTGCTGATTTTAAATATCCAGAGAAAAGGTGAGGGGATAGTTCTGAAAAATCATGGGAGCTTGCTGTAGGGACTTCAGAACTGCTTAAAATAAGAAAATATCACCCCAAATAGCCAGGGGAAAAAGAATAACAGCAACGTATGAAGTAAGAAATTTCCTCACCTGATGCAATCCTTTCTTCCACTGTTAAGCAGTTTTCTTTTCCATTCACCCACTTTTCTCATTGTAGCTGTTTCTTTATGAAGAACTTATCACGTCCCTCCCCCTTCATTTCCTTTCATGCTTAATAGTTTTTTTGTGTGTGTTTTTTTTTTTGTTGCCTCTCCCTCACTTTCTGTCTCCTCCTCCTTGTGGCAGAACTTTGTATTGTGTTCTTGCTCCTCCCTCTTTCTAGTTTTACTGAAGTAAAACTTTACCTCCCATTCCCCCATTTATTTTGAGAAGTGAATGTCTATTCCTTTTTCTCACATTTTAAATATGCCGCTCCCATAATCTTTTCCACTTCCACAGCATGAGCCTTCACAGGTTTATGCCTGAGCTTAAACTCCTAAACTTCTCCCTTCCAATGCTTCAGTCAGCCTCCTGTCTCTGAGTTGACTGTACCCTCCTCCACTTCCCTTTCTGCCCTCTCCTCCCTCTCTCTGCACTTCAGCTTCTCTCTTCCTGAGCTCACTCTGTCGTTGGCGTTCGCGTTGACTGGTCAGAGTCCGCGAGCTGAACACCCTCTTCTTTATTTGATCTACAGCCTTGCTGTGCCTCTCTTGATTCTTTGTGCTACTATTCACCCATTCATCCCTGTCCAGCCCTCAGGGTAAGTAGCCTAGAAAATATTTCACAGTTGACTGAGTATGTTTATACATGTCAGAAATACATTCTCATCCACCCACACACACACACACACACACACAGTTTGTAAGTTAATACATGTTCCTGAAAATTTGAAAGTGCAATAAGTAACACTGCTTACACGCATATTCATAACACAATATAAACATACAAATCTATGTTTTAGGTTTCAAACTAGAGCATGGGAAAGTAACTGATTGAGATGTGTTTGCCTTTTTTTTTTTCCTGGGTGTGTGCTCCAGCTGTAAAGTGTGTTTGTTTGGGGGATNTGTTTGCCTTTTTTTTTTTCCTGGGTGTGTGCTCCAGCTGTAAAGTGTGTTTGTTTGGGGGATGTGTGTTACCCTTGACCTGCATCATTCCTCTCATTGTACTGCCATTCTGGATTTCATGAACACAACCGGTGATCACATCAATTTGTTTCCCAGTGCCTAGAGTCAAAATTGACTGATGGTGTGTTTTATTTCACAAAGTACCTCACAGTTACTCTGAACCAACACCCCGTGGCCTTTGAAATATATTTCTACTAGTTTTGTTATTGATCCTCTTTGTTTTCTTCTTCTTCTTCTTCTTCTTCTTCTTCTTCTTCTTCTTCTTCTTCTTCTTCCTTTTTATAAGATTATTGCACCTTCTGTTTTCTAGACTTTACTGTTATCCTCCAGCCCTTGGTCGCTGTTTCCTTACATCACTTCCTCGTCTGCCTCTAACATCTGATTGGCCATGGCATACCACAGCTTCCTGCTGGAACCAATTAGCTGCCATGCCTGGAACAAAGACAAAACCCGTGAGTCCGTCCACCTTTTCTGATTGGTCATTTGTGAATTTTGCCACACTGAGTTGTGTTTGAGATTAGATGTGTCAAGTGACTACTGAGTGGCATATCTTCAAACTGTTCACCATTTTAGTCACAAATATCATGGAGCTTTTTGCCTGCACTACCATCGGTACCAAAGTACTGAGCAGTGTAATAGATAGAGATTTGTGATTGGCTCCCAGGTGGAAGAAGGTATTTCCTGTTTCCTGTTACATTAAGGGGTGGCGCCTGGGGGGGCCTATCTAAGAGGCTCTTGTGCTCTGTTGGCCTGAGGAAATCAATGCCATATTTGGCAATTTTGATCAGAGGTTTCGCTTCTGGTCAAAGGGGATGTAATAGACAGCAGAATCATACACTAGCAGGCTTCACACAACTTGCCAACTAAACACTTGCAAGAAAAAAAGCACCCACACTACTGAATCCACAGACAAAATCTGCTTCTGACTCATCTGCTGACTAAAACGTGCAGATTTTGCTACATTATGGAAAGTAAGGTCACAGTTCTTGCACACAGTCTATTAAAAGATACCATGTGTCTGTGAACTGCCTGCAGGCAGATTCATACTTTTCTAGTTTGTCTGTTTACATGGACCCAGTCAGCTGTTCCGTTCCACACCACTGTTCACCAGTTATGAAGTTGTATTTCCTTTTTATGTTGAATTTGAATTGAAGTTGCATTTTCTTTTTATATTTTCACTAATTTGCTCACTTTTTCTGTTGGTGTGCTGAAATATGTTTGTGTTCCAGAGATTGCCCTGTGCCCCAACAACCATGAGGTCCACATCTACAAGAAAGATGGGACTAAGTGGAAGAAAATCCATGAGCTGAAGGAGCACAATGGGCATGTGACAGGTGAGACCCACACACACACACACACACACACACACACACACACACAGTGATTTAATCACTATGATTTACATTCATCTTCCCCTGGTAGGTATTGACTGGGCTCCAGAGAGTAACCGTATAGTGACATGTGGAGCAGACCGTAATGCCTATGTGTGGACCCTGAAAGAGGGCATGTGGAAGCCTACACTGGTCATCCTCAGGATCAACCGTGCAGCACGGTGTGTGAAATGGTCTCCACGAGAGAACAAGTTTGCTGTTGGCAGCGGTTCTCGCCTCATCTCCATCTGCTACTTTGAGCAGGAGAATGACTGGTGAGTGTTTTTGTTTTGTTTTTTTGCATGATCTACATTTCTTTATTTTCATATAACTGTGGCATAAGAGATCATTATAACCCACATTTAGTAGATTCTGACATGCTTTGTTGTTAACTGTAGGTGGGTGTGCAAGCACATCAAGAAGCCAATCCGTTCCACCATCCTCAGCCTTGATTGGCATCCAAACAACGTCCTGCTGGCTGCTGGCTCCTGTGACTTCAAATGCAGGTATCTGTGTGTCAAAAGAAATCAGTGACTCAACACACACACACNACACACACACACACACACACACACACACACACACACACACACACACACACACACACACACTTTCTTACTGCAATTGTGAGTATCCTTTGCTTTTTATATAACTGTAATTATTTCACTAACTTAACTGAACTAACCTTAACTCTGACCCTAATCTAGATGTAAAACTAAGTCTAATGCAACTCTGCTTTTGTGATTTTTGAAAGAATAGTAAAACAGCAGACACAAACACACAACATACAGACAACAATAATTAAAAGATGATCATCTGTGGAATTCTGTCTTATTCACATGTCAATCACTCAACCTCTCATCTACAGGGTGTTTTCGGCTTACATAAAGGAGGTGGAGGAAAAGCCAGGCCCAACTCCTTGGGGCAGCAAGATGCCATTTGGGGAGGTCTTGTTTGAATCAGGTGTGCCCGGAGCAGGAGCTGTGGGTCAAACTGTAGGAGGCGGTGGTGGGTGGGTGCACAGTGTGTGCTTCTCACACTCAGGCAACCGTCTGGCCTGGACCTCCCATGACTCCACTGTATCTGTAGCAGAGGGAGGCAAGACCTACACGTAAGAGAAGGCAAGGCAGTATACCTGTGTATGTACGTGGATTCATATTCTAACCTTTGTTTTCTTCTCCAGAATCAGCAGCCTGAGCTCTGAGACACTTCCTCTGCTGTGTGTCACCTTCATTACTGAGAATAGCCTTATAGCTGCTGTGAGTGCTCAGTACACATCAAACCATAACATTACCCTGACCATACTCTGCTATTAATAAATCATGGCATATTTATGTAGCATATTTCATACATTTCAAAGAGTTTTGCATTGGATACAACCTAAAATGACAAAATAATTGACAGAATAAAATGTCATACTCAAAGAAAATTAAAGAAAATGTCAAGCAAAACATTAATTAGTATAACATATCAGTTAATCTTATTTTATATATTTATTCATTTACTTAGTTACTAATTGTGTAACTATATGAGGATAACAAAACCAAATATTATGATATTTGTGACTCAGTACCTCAGTATTAAATATTTAACAGTACTGTGGTATGACTTAAATCAAGTTGTACGTATTATGGTATCTGAAAATGCAATCACTAGTAATGTGGACTGTGATAACCAAGCACTTAGAGGCTTTCACTGATCATTTCACTCAGGTAGAACTAAGAAAATTTTATAACTTAACTCAGCCTTTAAGTCTTTCAACTACATAAAAATATTAAAGTAAATCAAAGGCTAGCTTATATCCATTATATCATATCTTTCAGCTTTCCCTGATTGTATCCTCATGGTTCTGTTTTCCTCAAGGGCCATGACTGTTGCCCAATGCTGTTTGTGTATGACAGTGCCAAGGGCAACTTGATGTTTGGGGGAAAACTGGATGTTCCCAAGCAGGCAGCCCAGAAGGGCATCAGTGCTAGGGAACGTTTCCAAAACCTGGATCGTCGGGCCTCAGAAAACCAGACCACTGATCAGGACCTGGCTACTCTGCACAAGAACAGCATCAGGTAGGGAACTGGAGTTGTACATTGTGCTAAATCATTTTTTCTAAATATATCTTTTCTTTTCTACAACTAGCTATTCAAAGGTAAACTATGCTGCAGCTGTGGCAAACAAACTATTGGAATCTATACCATTTCTGATCAGTAATTATCTCATTAAGAAGACAGGCCTTAGGTTAGACGTGTATGTGCAGCATCTGCACACATAGTTTGAGTTTAATATGTCTCAAACAATATTTCAGCCAAATCTCAGTGCTGGAAGGAGGGCGAAACCAGTGCAACAAATTCTGCACAACCGGCATGGATGGAGGAATGGCCATCTGGGATGTCAAGGTAACAGACAAAAAAGTCTGCAGATAGTATACTGTAAACACGAGATGAAGTCATATGTTGGCCTCATTTGAGTGATATAATGCAGACATTTGTTCACAATACAGTATTTCCTATTCTGTTTTCAGACTCTGGAGTCTGCAATGAAGAACTTGAAGATCATCTGATCTGATGTTGTTTACATTATCAGCCAAGCAAAGCAGCTTCTAAACATATGAAGACAACTGCTGCCTCAATAATTACTCAAGCTTCTTAGCCATATTTTAGTCAGGTATTTTGTATATTGCTAAAACGACCAGAGTTAGGTCAAACATTGCAATCATTTGGAAGCTCTTTGGTGAGCTCATCAAACTCAGTACTATACAGAAGCACTGTAACTGCAGGTCTGCAAATGGTACTTAATGAGACAGGCTAGTATAATCACAGAGATCATTATAAACTCAATGCTTAAAGCAAGCATTTTACATTAATCGTGCTGAAAAGCCGCAGTACCTGGTAAATGCTTATGCTGGTCATAATATGCATTTAATAAACGATTACTGTTAAATACTCTAAATGCTTGGAGTGTGTGCGTGGGCTTGTGTGTATAAAAATGTTGATGGGTTTGGGTCTTCTAACGACCTATTGGGCTAAAGTACCACATATCCATGATGTCCCACTTTGAGTCTGGCCAGGAGTTTTACTGCACATCACCCCTCTCTATCCCTCCATGTCACCTCCACTGCAAATGAAGCAAACGATCGAATAAAGGCAAAAGGCCAATACTACTATTACTAAAATAATAATAATAATAATAATAATAATAATAATAATAATAATAATAATAATAATAATAATAATGGTGACTCCCTGGGTTACATGGGTCATCTATGGCTCCCACTGGTCACACGAGATCTGTTTCACATCACTGTAATTTTAATTTCTTTGTGCTTTTAAACTTTTGTTCCGGAAAAAAAAAAAAAAAAAAAAANAAAAAAACCCTCATCATCATTACATTTCTCACACAGCATCATCACCCAGCTTTACCCAGCTTCTCCCCCTAGCGGTAAAACGAAGAAAGGCACTTCATGCACAAACGAACGCATAATATGATCCCCTTGGAAATGATGTGCAGCCCGAATTCTTCTTACAAACATCCTCCTCACAGAAACATGGAGAGGTGACGCTGTGAGAGGAAATCCCTCACTGATCACCGAGCAGGAAACCCTCTGCTCCTCAGAGAACATCTACGACGCCCACACTTCCGGACTGGGACCGCTGGAAGCAGCTGGGTCGGGATGCGTCCATCTCCCGGTGCTCCTTGAGACAAGAAGAAGAGATCCCGGTGAAACAGCGGTGCTGCGTGCGTTACATTAGGCTACTTTCTTTTTTTTTTTTTTTTTTTTTTTCAACGCAGCTGATCAAATCGACGCGGTTTTTCGCTTAATAATCAGAAGGGATTCAGGCTTTGGCCACACTGTTTGTCTGCTGTCAACTGTTGCTTATTTCCACTTTAAATGAATCTTGTAAGGTAGGTAAAATATTTCTCATTTTGTCCCCTGATCATATAATTTATGGTGTAAAATCACAGATACAAATATTTGTCATATTGTTATTTAATGATGATGATGATGATGATGATGATGATGATGATGATGGTGATGATGATGGTGATGATGACGATGATGATGATGATGAGATCTGGGAATGGACTGTCAACATTACATTTTTACAAATTTTTGTAATTTTTTAAAAATACATTTTTATAACCGGTTACTTCATTGTTGCTTTGCCCCACCTGTCACTTTGCTCTTCATCATCTTGCTGTATGTTGTGTTTTCTATTTTTATGAACAGTTCAGGCCACATTATTTTTCCTTGGCCTGAACCTGCTTGAGTTACTGTACATCTTTGGACTTACACGTGGAAACCTTGGGTCCACATTCAGTCTGTGATAGTGGTTTAGAATCGATTTCACAGTGGGAAGATGTCCAAGGGTCCAGAGTGAAGAAGAGCATTAGACATTTTAAATCCAGACATGTCTGCTGTCCATATGTACAACTCAAGCAGACAGTATTGTGTGTACTCATCCTGAAGTTCATCCTGGTCATGTCTGAGAGGAGTTACTAGGGTTAAGAAACAAAGGCTGTTTCCAACATACAAACCCTAACTCCACTGCCCCTCCCTGTCCAGTTAGTGTGTTTGGCTGCCTGGCCTCTGGCCTGGTAATTATCAGCCAGCTTGATAAAGTCATTAATAACCCATCCAAGCCTGCTGGGGCTGGCACACACACTGGCACACAATATACGGCCAGGGTTGGATACAGGGTGAGGAAGCTTTTATTTGGGACAGGACAATGTGTTTCTGGGCTGTGTTGCTTTGGACTGGGTCAGTTAGTATTAATAGCTCTAAATGAGTATATAAATAGGACTAAATAAGGAATGGGAGCATGAAGAGAACAAAGGAGAAAAAAAAGATGTAGACAAATCAATGTATTATGTGGGTCATGCTTGCCAATATCTCTATCAAGACCCATGATTATGATTAGGTGAGGTGGATTTTGTGCCTCTTCTCACCATGACATCAGAGATGTATTGCCTATATCTCATCAGCACACTGATGTACAAACTATAGAGATGTAACATACATGGATGGATAGATTGGATATTTTCTTATGCGGTTGGATAGTGTGTGTATTCACAATTCATAGCTGACACCTACAGTCAGAATTGAGCTTTCATCTTTTTCCTTAATATTATGAAACAAACTGCACAGTTCTATAGATAGATGGATAGATAACTGGGTTGATGAGTGGACGAATGAGCATTCGATCAGTAATATCATAATATTCATAATAATATGGGTGCATTTTATGTGTTAAACCTGCTATTAAAATAAGCATTCTGTGAGTAAAACTGTGTATGTATATTGTTTACAAGATGTTGCATTTACTTTGTAGTGTTTGGTTTATTACATGTTTGGCTCTTGTTTCTTACCTTTGGCAGAGACAGCTTCATGTTAATAAATGTAGATTGACTGCCATGTACTAGAAGTACATGGCAAAATATGTGAATTTTTACATTTAATGGCACCCTACAGTTATATTTGCTCCCACCAAATCTTAAAAGGTGTATTTGAGTGTATGATATTCTTACATCTAGGTCTCTTATGAAATCTGGCCTTACAGGATGCAGCAGAAAAACAGGGAGGGGATGTGGTTTTGTGTGTGTTAGTGTGTATTTGTGTGTGTCCATGTTCATGTGTATGCATTGATTTTATTTATCCATGTGCCTTTTTCCTGCTGCATGTTAATGTAATCACCTAGAAACAGAGTAGACATGGGTTGGGCAGTTGCAGAGAAGATGGGATAGATGGGATAGAAAAAACATCAAAGAAAAGAGGAGCATTCTTTTAAGGAAAGAGACAATCCCTGCTAAGGGGTTTCCATGACAACAATGACATCACTGAAGGAGTCCTACATCCTTATTTGACCTGTGTATGGTTTCTTTGGAAATAGTCATGTTCATAGGAATAGATCTGAGTTAATGTGCACGGTTGTGATGAGTATGGAGACATATCCATACATGTGTGATGTTTCTGAAAGATATAAAGGTTCAACCGGACTGCGGTTACCCACTGTTGCCAGGCAACGGCAGTCATGGCAACAAGTTGAAGTATGATCTAGCTTAGTCAATGCGTTGCTAAGCAAAAGGACAGGGTGGGACTTTTTATAAGCACTACCTTTTTATTCAAATATTAAAGATATTCCGCATGTTTTTAAGGACAGAATAAGGAAAGAAGAAGGTCAGAAATATGAAGCATATGAAGCACACATATTTCTGCTGTAGGTGACTTCTCCAAATGTTGTTATGAAAGAAATTAATGAATAAATAATTTGAATAAGCTATACTAGTTTGTATGACTCATTGTTGAATGTAACAATAGCTATATATGTGTGTGTGTATATATATATTATTTTTAATTACATTATTATATGTAATATGATATGTATAAACAATTTTACAGGTTTATGAACAACCGTGTTCCTCCTAACAAGAGATACCAGCCTACAGAATATGAGCATGCTGCCAACTGTGCCACGCATGCAGTGAGTATACACACACACACACACACACACACACACACATACACACACACACACACGCACACACACACACACACACACCATGCACACATACACAGACAAGCACACAAAATGTCATCTGTAGGTTTTATCTGTGACTTGTGTATTTGTCTGTCTTTGTTTGATGATTCATTTATGTCATGATTTGATTTAGTTATGGATAATCCCCAGCCTACTGGGCAGCTCAGTGTTGCACTTTCAGTCAGAAGACCAATGGGAACGTGTGTCAGCCTGGGTGTATGGGGCGGGGCTCAGCTCACTCTTTATCATCTCCACCGTGTTCCACACTGTGGCCTGGAAGAAAAGCCACCTACGGTACACACATGCACAAATGCCCACTTCCACATTTGATAAATATTTTATATGCATCTTTAGTATAGAATTGCAATTTGGACTATATTGAAAGTTACACATTTATGGTTTAAAGGGCACAAGAGGAAACAAAAAGTATTGCCTGGCCATCTTACTGCAAAGCATGTGCAGAAATTTATTTACCATTTTTGGCAATAGTCCTCTCTGTCTTGTCCATGTATTGAAATAAATAAACAAATATGTATTCTCACATATTCCTGCACTGTAGATCTGTATTCATAGTACAATATTGTAATACAAAAAAAAAAACAAAAAACAAAACAAAAAAAAAACACTGTTGCATATGTCAGTCAGCTGTCATGAGATTGCTTGGTTTCTCCCTATACAGGTCTGTGGAGCATTGCTTTCATATGTGTGACAGAATGGTGATCTATTTCTTCATTGCAGCCTCCTATGCCCCATGGTAAACCAAGTAGCCTGCTAAATGTGTGTGTTGGCAGTGTGTACTGTATAGTACTGTATGTATTTGTATTCATTTCTTTCCTTCCATATTTATGTGCATACAAGGCTAAACCTGCGGGAGCTGGGTCCCTGGACATGCCACATGCGCTGGATAGTGTGGGTCATGGCTTCTTTTGGAACTACCTATGTCTTCTTCTTCCACGAGAGGTCTGTTTGTATATTTATATACTTATACACACTCATAGTAAGTTCATATGTAAGCACACAAGATAAATTCATTTGGCTGTCATTCTGTCTTTGTCTGGTGATCAGTGGACCATCAATTTGTCCATTCATAATTAATGTTTCCCTCTGTCTTAGGTATAAGATCATGGAGCTGATCTGCTATATGGTAATGGGAGTTTTTCCTGCCTTGGTCATCCTCTCAATGGTGAGTCCACTCATCCCCTTTGTTCTGTGTGGTTTTTGTGCCCAATGCCTCATTGTAATTCATTTACAGCTTCAAACTAATAAAATAATTTCTCCCTTTTCCTAGCCAGAGCAGTCGGGGCTGTGTGAGCTGCTGATAGGTGGAGCCTGCTACTGTCTGGGGATGGTCTTCTTCAAAAGTGATGGCATTGTCCCATTTGCTCATGCCATTTGGCACCTATTTGTAGCTATGGGAGCAGCCATACACTACTATGCCATCTGGAAGTACCTATATGCTCAGCCACCCAATCAGGTTGAGACCTCCAGATGACATCAGTGCTGATCTCACAGGAAGCATATATTGTGTTTAAGTGACATCAAAGAGATCAAGTAAGCTGTGTTGCAATTCAGGGGCTGCTGTCTAACAAAGAACATGGCTTTTGTGTGTCCTTAAAAGGACCAAAAGCCTCCACCTCCTATGACACAGTTCAGTCTCAGACACCAACACTAATGGTGTGTTTGGGCAGTCCTCATTAAATGGAAAATGAAAAAAAAAAAAAAGAAAAGAAAAAAGTCTACCACTAAGATGTTGCTGTCAAACAGCCAACAATGTGATAAATACCAGTATAAATACCAGTGGTGGTAACTGGCAAACAGTGTACCAGGTTAATGATAAATATGTCCATATAACTTCCATTAATCTGTAACATCCTCTCTTACCTTTGCAGGCTGGATATGTCCATTGTTAACATGCTGCAGTGGCTTTTCATTGGTGCAGTTCACGTTCATGTATTTACCAGTGACTGATGAATCCTTGAATGCAAATACATGCTAGTTGCTGAGTTAATAAGTTCATGAGGGCTGCCTGAATGCACCATTAAATAACTAACCAACATGCAACTGAAAATGGGATACTAATGGCCAAAAAGACACAACAATTACATCCTTCAAATGTGGGTAAAAGAAGGCCATTTTAGGAGGAGCCTATGAAGGGGAGTAACTTTGTCAACCTGTTAAGCAGTCAACAAGGCTTGAAATGCAGATTGCAAAGGTGGCTGCCTCTAAATTGGGACACAGCTGTGGATTTTTTTTTTTTTTTTTTTTTTTAATCAGTTGACTTTTAGGTCAATTTTAAGTTATTATTCTTCTTTTTAACAGTAAATTCAGTTTTGTTTAAATGGTTTAGGGTTAAACTACTATTTATGAAGATTAAGCTCTATTTGTTGCACCTTTACATCCAGTGTTATTAGCTGAACTGAGGTCAGCTAATATTGTCTTGTTTTGAATTAAGACGTGTTTACAGTTGGATGATGTGATCATCATAATTATTTGTTGGATTTTTTAAAGTATTATCATCATCATTAACATAAAGCGATGTCTTGGTTTGATTATATTTAGTGCAACATCAGTAATTTACTATTCCAGGTCAGAGCACTAAATATATTGCAATGGATGCATCAGTCAGTGGTTTACTTTAATTTACAAATCAAGCATAACTGTAGAATTATGCTTTTTTTTTTTTTTTNTTTTTTTTTTTTTTTACAGGATAAAGATACAGATATTTATGGTTTGAGTCTTGAATACTCTATCAGTGTGCTTCCACTTTTATTATATTCTACACAGAACAGGCATAATCAGTGAATTCTAATAGTTTATTGTTGTTGTTTAGTGAATTCAAGATCAATCATCAATTTGACTGATAGTATATATTTATCAATGAAGTATACATTGATTTTCATCTTAATTTTCTCCTACTGTATTGTTTCGCAGTGTAAGTCCAGATGTCTTCATCATCTCCTTCTTAGCTGAATGATACAGTTGATCAGCATTTGATACATTATGTTCAAGTAACATGGTTGAACCTTTGGGGGGAAACTACTGACTTATGCAGCACTGCCAGAAGACAGATCTACTGCCGCAACTAATAGCACACTACTACTACTACTACTACTACTACTACTACTACTACTACTACTACTACTACTATTACTACTACTACGACTAGTACTACTACGACTACTATAACTACTACTACTATTGGCCCAAACAACATCTCAGGTGTGTGTGTGTGTGTGCGTGTGTGTGCGTGAGTGAGAGGGCAAGAACCTGCATATGTATTCTGTACTGACTCCCATGAATCCAAAGCCTCTAATCGTCTGAGTCTATGTTTACAAGCGAATGCATGTACCTTGAGCTCATGAATTATAAGAAATGTGTATGTGCTCTTAAGTTGTATGTGGTGACACATGGTACACTGGACAGGCTTGTATAGTATGATAAACTGCCTAGTATTCTTTGGAGTAAAAAGAGAATCTGTTTTTAAAATATCTGCACCTCTTCTACATTGTTTTCACTGCTATCTGTCTCAGGATTTGGGCCTTTAGGCCTTAAAAGCCTGTGAAGCCACATTCAAGGACCACTGAAGCTGCTCTGGTTGTTTGGGCACTGTCTGCAGCAATGAAAATGATCAAATAACTATGAAGCTGCTTTCTTTACAAAGTACAGCCCCACCTGCTTACTCACATCCCCAAGTACAGCAGCAGTTCTCAGAGTGTTCAGCAAGCTTTCCATACTGTAGATATTAGTGTTTATGAAACATCCAAATGGGAGAATGCTTGATGTGTTTAGGTAATAAGCATTGAATAAATCTGCAGATATTTGCCTAATGAGAAAATGTATCTTTACAGGATCTGTCTCCACTGCTGGCTGACTGCCTCTTAAATCAGCTCCTGGGGGTTCAAATATATTTATTCCAAACCTACATAATTTTTTATTCCTCAGTACTTTAAATTTTAGTAACTACAATTTTTAACACATGAATACACTAGCTATAGTTATAGGTCCATAGAGATCAAGTAATGGAAAATATTTAATATCCAGATCATTATCAAAATCCACTTACCTCAACTGTGGGCTACAAAGTGTCTGACCACCAAATGTCAACCAAATCTGTTATCTTTTGTGATATTATTAAACACACGGGTGAAAACACAACCTCCTCCCAGGGTGTTGGTGCAATCAGATGTTTGAAAAATCACTGTTTTATAGCTATTTGGTTTCACACTAAGTTTAATGTCATAACAAATTTCATGTCAGAGCTGTCAACAAATTTGCAATTTTTTTTACATGGTGGATACCACAGTTTACAATGAAAATTTTCTCATATTCAAGAGTGCTTTTTAGTATTTTTAATCTTAGTGTTTACTTGAGCCAAATGATTAAGAATTTAGTGTTTTAGTACACTGAGGGGTTATACCCTAGCTGATTATTTGCTTGGCTTGATATCTGAGGATCTGTGTCTTGGCTATAATATCTTTCTCACTCAGAAATACAGTGCCCACCTGACTTTGAATTCAGCTCTGTGGTTTTATAGACCCTCTATGACTATGAAGCCCCCATGGATCCTCTATATATTACAGTATTTAAATGCTCTGTGACTGTGGAGCTGCTGACTCTGTTCTCAGTGATATTGGTGTTTTCTTTGATCTAACCTTTGGATCCTATCCTTTGGTCTCCTACAAGACTAATTGCATTATCCTCTCTCTCTCTCTCTCTCTCTCTCTCTCTCTCTCTCTCTCTCTCTCTCTCTCCTCTCCATATTGGTTATTGTGTCTGTGGTGCTTTTGTGCTGTGATAAGCCTATAATAAGCCTATATGATTCCAATAATGCTTTTATCTTTTCTATATCTCTTTTAATAATAATAAAAAAAGCTTTTTCATGACCACTTATTTACTTATCTGGACTCATTTAATTTAATTTAATGACTTACCTAGAAAAACAACCTTTTCTCTAGGGGGCTGGTGTTGGTGAAATATCATCAAATATTCTGAAGGCCAATGCACTAATGTGTGAAACTGGCTTTTAACACATGGAGACAGAGGCCTACATGATAGTTATCTGGATAAAATTGACAGCAGAGTTATGTTTTGAACGTCTTTCTAAATCATGAGCCAAAGATAATGTTGCCATTATTTCTCTAAATACTGCAATGTAATTTGCAATATACTATACGTTTCTCTGCCAGTAGTAGGCTTGTAATTATTATAGTGACAATGGCAGCAGCGGCTATAGTATTATTATTACTGAAAGTGGCACAAAGACAAAGATTACAATATAGTACCAGTAGTGACAGTTTCAGCTTTTAAATCCTGGCACGGGGGGAATGGTTTTTATTCAGTGAAATTAGTATTTATATTCTTTCTTATTGATTATTGCTTGAGCCAGAACTATTTCATTATGTCTTTTAGTCGATTGATGCACAGAATTTGTACAATTTATAATCCATACAGGCAGTGTGAAACAAACACATGAAATATCCAGGTCCAGGAAATATCCAGGGCCACAGAATGCATTGCTGACCCACTAAAAGCCCTCTCTAACTTTAAAGGCCTTCCTAATGTTCCTAAATTATCAGTCCCACATTTCCCTCTCCGTTGTTTCCCCCTATGATGCAGTACCACCAGTGTCCACGAGGTGGAGACGTGTCCTGTGTGCGTTTCCAGGAGCAGGTGTGTCCTGTCTGAACCGGGCTGAGGTGAAGCAGCGCGCACGGCTCGGCTCTTTCCGTCCCCACTCGGCTCTGAACGCCGTNCCGGGCTGAGGTGAAGCAGCGCGCACGGCTCGGCTCTTTCCGTCCCCACTCGGCTCTGAACGCCGTGGATGTGGGAATGCGGTTGCCGGAGGCTGTGGGCATTGCTGGACACTCCGCGGAGACGAGCGTTTGGAAGCGGGAGGTGTCAGCAGCTGGCTATCTTCCAAGTTAACGGGGTGTGTTTGGGTTGGTTGGGAGTTCTGGAGGTTGCGTGTCTCTCGGCGGGGCAGAGGGGTATTTTTCCCGTCGTACCTAGGATTTTCTGTCTGGATGAAAGGGAGAAGCCGAGGATTCCCCAGCTTCATGGAGCCACGCACTGCAGGCAGCGTGAGTAGCCAGACACTAATGCAACAGACACCCAGGAGAGCCTCAGGGAACCGTGCATATCACTATTAGCCAAAAAAAAAAAATAAAATAAAATAAAATAAAAAAATAAAAATAAAAATCACGCATAAACTTTTCATGGACATTTTATTCTCGATAGACAGACGCCATGGCTTTTAGCTCCCTCACTGTAAAGAAAACAATTTAGTTTTGACTCTGGTTTGTTCTCCAGGGGACGAAACAGTGTGTGCGTTAATTGATGATCATGTGTTTAATGATCTTGATGATCGTGGAGACACCTGTCCCTTAAAGGCTGCTGGCTTTCAGCGCGGCTCCTTGGCTGGTCGTCAACGGATTAATTTCTAAGGATTTTCTCCTGCTTTTGTTGCTGCGGCGGTTGCTACTAACGACCAAAGTGGTAAACAGATGGACGGACAGACATAAAATAAAGAGCAGGCCCAGAATTGTCACAACTTCCGTCCAACACAGGGTGTTGTAGGAGTCTACTTTTTCTAAACGCAGTGTTTTATTCTGACCTTCCAGCAGTCTAGACAAGGACAGAGTGCCTTGAAGGCGCAGGAGAAGTTGTGTCTTTGTGCAGACTGTAGCCTGGGTCACAAAACACAGCCTGCCAGAGCTCCTTAGCAATGCAGCGCTGAGGCCTCTCCTCTCTGTGTGTGCAGCCTGGAGGGTTTGTTGCTCTAAGAATTGAGTTAACTGCGGCCAAGTGACCAGATTACTGTGGATTAGCAGGCATTTAAAATGGTCACGTTATCCCACCAGTGCTTGTAGAGCCAGCTTTTTAGGTGACCTGCCAAATATTTACAGAAAACAAATCATATGAGATACATACTACACTTAGACATGCTCAAGTTACAGTCAAATAGTCAATGAAATGCTGGTTTCATCAGCTCACACCTCTGTTCCTCCACTTCATTTTTTAGTGGCTCCTGAAGTGACCTTCATCTGTCAAAAAACTTCATCCAAAGCCAAGTGTGACTCACCTTTAGGGTCTTGGACTGGAAACAACGCTTTATTCAGGTAAAAAAATGGTCTGGAAGCAGACAAACACATTTTATCATTTTTATTTATACTTTATTTAATCAGGTAGTCTCTAAATTAGAAGAAAAAATATTTTTTTTAAAAGTGACAAAGGAAATATACATTGGATGTGCTGGGACATACAGTATATCTTAAAAAGCAAATAGCTTTATCTGCTTTAAAATCAGCGTAAGGGACAGAAGAATAAACCATTCTTCAGCTTTGCTGTGAAATTGTGCATTTATGGATTCCTTGCTGTGTTTTGAAATAACTGTAACTGTTTTTAAAAGAGTATTATTTGAAAACAAGCACAGAAGTGAAATACTGGAAAGATCTCAAAGCAGAGCCTTATAGATGATTGTGATGCAGAGCTAATTTTTTTAAAAATTCTTAGTATTATTAACCAACTTTTGGATATAAATCAAAATGGTGAGCACAACATTATTCTTGTATCAGACACAAGGCACACATGATCTACTAAACCCAGTGAACTTGTCAGCAGTCAAAATAAACCATCTCCAAAAATCAAATACCTACAGTACTGTATATGACTGGAATGCAGTTTTTGAACTTTCTATCCAGTTTTTACCTTGACCTTGATACCATGTAGTGTCTACTCAGATCCAGATCTTGGTAGGTGGTTCCAGCAGACCCCTGTTAAGATGTATTTGGCAGGCAACTCTATGATGCTGATGTGCTGTTCTGATTCTGGTGGGGAAAAAAAAAGCTTATTTAAAGCTGAAACTCACAGCAATATATTACACCAGACCTGGGAAAAAGAAAGTTACCTTAATGCATCAGCAGGGAGGCTAATACTAAAACATAATCTGTTGTTCTTCTCCAGTTTGAAGGGTGAAGTCAGATATGCAAAGCGTTTGACCTCAACTATAAACTTTACCTGGTGCTGCTGCACATAAGGCTGACCTGCAACAACATCCAGGTACTCACACACTCAAACAACACACACATTTTTGCTGTTTGTCATGGCTTGTATATTGCAGAGTGTGTTACAGCATTTTAGCATAATACAGAAATGCTAACAATTTACAATAGAGTCTCTTTACCTCACCTTCCAGATCTCCAAATGTTCCATAAGTAAGTGTAACTTATAGCCTTTTGTTTATTATTCCCTCTTTTGCATGTACCTTTTGTGTGTGTGTGTGTGTGTGTGTATAAAATAAGTTTGCTTTGAATTGTTTGTATCACACACGTTGACTTGTAACTGAATCCTTGTTACGTGTTCTGAATGGTTGCTATACATATTATGCACATTATTGTATGCATATTATGCCATACAGTTTATGTAGCAGTCGCACTGTCAAGATGTTAATTAAGGACACAAGTTACTTTTCTATAAGAATATATATAGTGAATGCTGCTGGATTCTTACCTTCTACTGTGTGTGCAAGCTGTGAAATAGTTGCTGTGGTGTGTTTTACACCTTTACAGCAAAAACACCAGATGTTGTCATTTCTGCCAAGAGCAGTAGGAAAGTGTAATAGGCAAATAGCAGCCTGTCGTTGATGCTTCTTTGCACTGTGGATATGAATGCACACTGCTTGGGTTTATATGTACTGTATATGGCAGTTTTGGTAATATCCATGGAGTGCTGGTGAAAGGTTTGCAGAAATCAGGGAGGCTAGAGGAAAAAGGCTAAAGCACTCGAATGGTATTCTGTCTGCACTTATTGGCCATTGCCAAATTTGGAAAAGGAAATGCTGTTTCTTTCTTTAGACCTCTTATAGGGGGCATTGGAAATATACCAAAATCTAATTTTCCAGTATTTATGTCCTGCTAGTTTCAAAAGTGTTAAAATGTGTATTTGTGCTCGCTCCTTAGCTGTGGCACTTGTGGAACCAACAACAGCATCATGTTCTACGGTTCTTCATCTGGGGCCAGTATGTCCCTACCATCCAAGAGCCGCTTAAAACGCCAGAGCAGGACGTTCACACAGGTACACACACACACACACACACACGCACACACAGGTACACACACTCACACATGCATGCAGGTGAACTGAATAACTGAAGCTTGCTATTGTGATTTTTTATGGCTGTGATATACTGCTAGCCATATTATGCACTTGTATATGTAATGTACAGTAGTAAAAGACATATAAAGTACAATATTTATGAACCATATATAAAGTAACATATAAAGTACAATATTGATGGGCCACATTGACCCTACAGTGTATTTAATGTTGCCTGTCTGTCCACCAGGTCTTGTACCGTACTCTGAGTTACCGAGACCGTGTCACAGCAGACAGTGGAAGTACCGCCTGTGTGGACCGGTGCTCAGCAACTGAACCCCCAGAACGACCAGCGGATGACCCAGCCGAACTCTCCACCCAGAGCTCTGCTCCTGGTGTGCTGAAGATATTTGGAGATGAAATATGTGCCGGTGCCAACTATAAGAGCGTCTTGGCCACGCCATGCTCCAGCGCGCAGGAACTGGTCAAAGAGGCACTCGAACGTTATTCTCTCAACAAAGATGCTGCCCACTCTTATGTACTCTGCGATGTGATTGGACGTTTGGAGGGAGGAGGTGGGATAGGAGGAGGCGGGATAGGAGGAGGCGGGTGGCGGACAGAATGCTTGCGTGCACTGGGGGACAATGAAAAGCCACTGTTGCTCCAAGAACTGTGGAAGCCCAGAGAAGGACACGCACGCAGATTTGAGCTGCGCAAGAGAGCTGAGGTGGAGGAACTCAATGCCAAGGATAAGGATACTATCACTGCTGGTGAGGAAACACATACCGCCACAGAAACACAAACAAATATACACACACACACACAGACTGGTACACAGTTGGACAGACACACAGATGGTTTAATTCCTCCCCTTTCTTAACATGTTAAACTCAGCAGAAAAGCACAGCTCATTAGCTTTTCTGCAGTGAACATGTGTGTGTGTGTGTGTGTGTGTGTGTGTGGGGATATGTAGAGCAACAGCTTTCATCCTCGTTATTATCTTATGCAGAAGACGCTGTGTATGATTGCCACTTTTTTCTGTGTAGGTGTTTGTAGTCAAACTCAATGCCACAATATTTCATCATAGATTTTATTAACGATACATGCTTGCATGTGCTATTGAGCACTTAAAGAAGAGCTCTTACACACACACACACACACACACGCACACACACATACACACACACACACACAGTGCAGTGGAAATGCATGGACAGCTGGTCGATTGATTGAGTGAAAGCTGAATCCCGTACAACTGGAAGTGTGGGGATAGTTTTAAGCACTCTAGTGATTTTTGCGTATAACAGATTTCTACAGGAGTGATGTATCATTTTCCTACAAAAGCACCTGTGCAAACTGCACTGGATCACTCCTGAACTGTGTACATTCACATGGTACTACAGTTTTCCAGAGAGATTTCACTGTATTCTATAGGTAGATCTTCATTCTTTACGTGTAAATAAGTTACTCAGACTCAGTGCTGGAGTACAATGGTTGTCATGGCTTTACATCTGTATTGCAGTAATATGAATCAGTGTCTGTGCATGTATAGTATGTCTGTACACAGCACAGGAACCATAAAGTGACCTTTACATTAAATTGGTTTCCTGATGAATGAAAAGTGTTCCATTTAAGGAAATTCATAACAGCCTTTATGAATATCTAGTTAGTACAGATGGTAACCCACATCATTTCAGCCCCACAGTCTGATTGAGCAGACACACGCTGCAACTGTATGAGGGTTTATGGTTGATATATATAAGTTTGTTGGAGCCAGTTTGTCAGTCAGCAGTCTTTCCTTCTGCTTTTTTTTGTTATCAATGTATACAACTTTGAAGTACACTTTTTAGACAATACACAAGGCATTACACATTTTAATACTGGCATGAAACCCTCAAAACATTCTTTACTGTGAACAGGCAAGTAGCAGTAACACAATTTCAACTCATGCCTCACAGCTTCTAAAAATGCTGTTTGAACACAGTAAAGAGTGCTTTATATGATGTAATTACAATAAAAACACTAATACACACATTTTCATAATCGCTATAGTATGCACGTTAACATTAACCTTTATCCTGTTGTGTTGTAATGATTACAAAACTATGTACTCTAGAGTTTGGTTTCTCTCTCTCTCTCTCTGCCTCTCTTTTTCTCTTTACTCTATCTTATTATCTCTCCCCTTTTGTAAGTGCGTGTGTGCATGTGCATAAAGATATGAGATAGCACTTTAAAGGTACTATGTGTAGGATTTTCATTAAATAAATGAACACATCACAGCCAGATTAATTTTGATATAATCCTTCAGTGAGTCGATATTTTTTACATGTCCTCTTTTTATTGACATTGACCCCTTTTGCCTTACCGACCAACCCACTGGGAAGAAATTTATTTTGGTATTACTCACAGGCAAAAATACCCCAAAATGAAAGGACCAAACTGGTCAAAATGGCTATAATTTGCAATATAAAAAGTTTTTCTTTTCTATCTTCAAATGCAGTATCTTAATTAATTTGACAGTGATATGTTAAATGGGAAAATCCTGTACCTCACACCTTTAACTATGTATTTTTTTTTTTTTTTTTANTTTTTTTTTTTTTTTTTACCAACTGATGATGTGACTCAGTTGAAACACCCACAGATCACTTTTGCTTCTCTGTGAGTGCATGTCACGTGGACTATGAATGATGTGTGCATGGGGGTTGTTCCGGGCTTGGTGTTTTGATGAGGGGATGTTTTCTCAGCCTCCCCCCTCTTAACCCCTCCCACCTTGCTGTAGGGATCAAAACCCCCCAATTCCTGGCGGCTCTAATGGGTCGGTNTAACCCCTCCCACCTTGCTGTAGGGATCAAAACCCCCCAATTCCTGGCGGCTCTAATGGGTCGGTCTGGACTGGGCAAACACAGGAGTTCCCCCCTGCGGTCTGGTCGAGTGGCACAGTCCAGCTCTAAAGGTGGGGACTGGCCTCAGGTAGGGTGGCTGTTAGTCACTGCCATAGAGACCACCTCTACCTGCCTTGTCACCTGTGCCACCCACATTGCTAGTGATTCAGTGTGAGTGCTTGTGTGAGCCATTGCATGGCATTTAAATCCGCAAATCCAGTCACGAAGAGTTGTTTGATTTGCCTTTCATCAGATTCATCAGGTTCTGTGTTGTTAGCCAGATGTACACTTCCATCCTGTGCCATTTACTTCATCTGCCTCAATTCAGTCCAGTCTGGTTTTCCATTACAGTTGACTTTCCACTCAGCTCACACATGACTGTGATGAATATAGCCTGAGGAACTTGCTAAGTTCATTCATGAGTCAAAGATACATGCTTAACAATACACATCACCTAAGTAGACTCGTACTGTTGTCTTTAATTTCTGTTTCTCTGCTTCCTTCAACTCTGTTTTCTCTGTTCCTGCACCTCTTCTTCCAACATCTACTTCTTTTTCCCTCTTTCCTACTCTTTCATTTTCTCTCTCTCTTGCTCCTCTTCTCTCCTCTTTCTGTAGATATTAATGCCCAGGCCCGTAAGCTGCAGAGGAACCGGGCAAAGGGGACGCTGACCCTACCCCGGTCCACTAACTCATCCTTCTGCCGCAGCCTCAGTGAGACCAGCCTTAACCAGGTGAGGTCTCACACTGAAGGGAAGTGGGAATGATAGGTATTACTCATGGAATTAACACCCTCTGCTAAATTTTGGTGTATGCTTGTGTGTGCATGTGTTATGTATTCATGTATGTGCAGCTGGGAGTTGGAGAGGAGCCCAAGCGTTACTACTCCACCCTACCAGGACCCTTAAGGTGTAGAGAACGTGAGGTGACCTCCAGTGGTCGGAAGAAAGATGAGGGGAGCCAGGGGGGAGGTGGGGTGAGGCACTCTCTTTACCAGTCCCCACACCTCCTGCTGCTACAGGGATTCAATAGGCAGGTGAATACAGCGAAAAGGTTGTGTGTTCACGTGACGTTAGTAAGAGGCTGTTGATGTGTGATTGGTTGACATATTGTGCTGCATATTGCAGGATTGCCTCGTTTACCTGTTGAACAGAGAGCAGCATACAGTTGGTCAGGAGACTCCATCAGCTCGCCCCAACATCTGTCTGTTTTCCCCTGACATCCTGCCTCTCCACTGCCGCTTACGCCGTGTTCCTGCACCATGTCGCCATTCCAGCAACATCAAGGGAGAAGATCTGGTGGAGAGTCAGAGGTTCTGTATTGCTGTTGAGGCTGTGCTGAACGCCACAGTTCTGGTAAACTTTTCTCGCTGTGAGCGCTCCACCACGCTACGACACGGCGACCTACTCTCCTTTGGAGCACACTATATCTTCCTGTACAAAGACCCCACGGGTGCTAAGCCTCTGCCTGCTCAGACCTTGGCACGACTTCGCACCCTGGGGCAGCTTTACGATGGGGGGATGGAGGAAGGAGAGGGCAGGGCTCCGACTTGTAAGCTGTGTGGCTCNCAGCTTTACGATGGGGGGATGGAGGAAGGAGAGGGCAGGGCTCCGACTTGTAAGCTGTGTGGCTCCGTGCTGAAGGACAGAGCAGCACAGGTGTCCAGTGTTCCAACAATTAGACGCAGCTTCAAACCTCATCTGGTAAAACCCCGCTGTGGGGGAGCTATGGCAGGTGGGCCCCTTGGTTTGGCAGGAGTGGAAGGGGGAGGAGGAGGAGGAGGAGGAGGAGGAGG
>VXCM01000911.1:60612-154647 GCA_014773175.1 Lucifuga dentata
GAGGAGGAGGAGGAGGAGGAAGAGGAGGAGGAGGAGGAGGAGGAGGAGGTCAGAAAAGGAGGCTACAGCTGGAGTTTGACCAGACTCATGAAGACCAGCTGCTGAACAGGATTGTGTCTCTCATTGAACCTGGAGGTCCGTGCTCTGGTTTAAAATAGGTTCCAGGTGGAATTGCACCATAATAATGTTGTTATCCCACTAGATGTGCTGCATTTAAATTTAGCATCTTTTTCTCTCTCAGGTGATGACCATAAGTTGACGCCGGCCTACCTGCTGTGTCTGTGTATACAGCACTCTGCCTCCACCTTCCCACCTGGCAGCTTTGGAAAGCTGCTCCTAAAGATCGTTCGACGAATCCAGACCATAGCATGGGTCTGTCTAACTGATTCTCTTTGTCTTTCTGTCTTTTCTGCTTTCACAACATCAGCCTGTTGGTACTTTTGTTCACTTAAGATGACCTCATGTGGAGAGAAACAGGTCAGCCAACAGGTCAGGTGAATAGTTAAACAGGGTATCACGTGTTGTACTGTATTACACACACGTGATATTCTGTTCTGTTCTGATGGTACAAGATATACCATGAATTCTCTGTCGCCATGGTAACCTGTACCACTACAGAGAGAGCTAAGGGGTATAGACAGAAATGATCTGATGTACAAGGTAATTATCAACGTGCATTTATTCGAGTGTGGTAGGTAGTGTAAATGCTGTAATGGCATTTAATTTGCACGTTAGCAACAGTGTCATGGTGCTCTATTGCACAGACTTAAAGTTTGATGAGCCCCTAATTGCAGTGTGTGTGTGTGTGTGTGTGTGTGTCTGTGCATGCGTGCGTGTGTGCGTGTGTGCATGGGTGGGGGTGTGCAGGAGAAGACAAAGGAGCTGGCACAGAAGCAAGCTCAGCAGTGAGTATCACATTCCAAAGAAAGAGAACATGTGTGCTCACCTACCATTATTGAGCATGTCGGTCAGTATGTCTACTTGTGCTTAACCTTCGTCTCTCCGTGTGTGTGTGTGTGTGTGTGTGTGTGTGTAGCCAGGACCCAGCTTCTCTGTCTCTGCTCAGCATCTCAGACCTGGTGCCAGATTTGCAGACCATCTTCTTCTGGATGTCCAACTCCATAGAGATCCTCTACTTTATACAGCAAAGAGCTCCAGCTTACACACACAGCATAGAGATGCTGCAAGGTACACACACATACACACACAATGACGAATATGAAAACAGACTGGCTGAAGAGTCATTACTCACACTGACATACTGATAGAGCTGGACCCCCAGCTGTTCTCCCCTCTCTCTTTTACAGCACATATATCTTAAGTATGCTTCTGTCTTTGTTATCTGTGTAAGGGTCAAAGGAGTCGTTACTATCAGCAACTATATCGGCCAACGAGGAGGCAATGACTATCTTAGAAGAAGTGATCATGTACACTTTCCAGCAGTGTGTCTACTATATCACTAAGGTAATCAGTCACCATGGCAATAACTCCAATCACTTTAATGAGCAGGGCTTGGGAATAAAACAGACTATTCACAGGGAAAGGCTGATTGAGTAGTTAGCACACACTACACACACACACACACACTCTATGGTGTATAGTATGTACAGTACACTCATAGACTTTTGTTGTTGGTCACTACGCAGCTATACTAGTTGTTATTGCGTTTTGCTCAAGGTCACTTGGTAGCTGGAGGTGTAGTCTTCCCCGCTGGCATTTTGGCTTCAAGCTTTTTTCATGCAACAGGAAAAAATACAAGTGAACAATGTGAAAGAGTGAAGCTTTTCTGTTGTTTCAGGTTGCCTCATCATTGTGTGTGTGTTTGTGTATGTGTTTATCCAGGCTCTTTATGTGGTGCTACCAGGTTTGTTAGATTGCAATCCATTCCCAGTTGACAACTCTGAGCCATGCTGGAAAGGAGGTGTCGGGTTTCCTGAACCTGTACGTAGGATCCTGCAGGTAAGCATGGTTGTATTAGAATCAGGGCTGTCAAGATCACGAATATTTTTGTTCATTAGTAATTGTGATGAAGTAATTTCAATGAATTTTTTACAAAATGTTTCACTGTCTCACTGTATTGCACATTGAGTCTTAAACAACTGCTTAATATAAATTACAAAAGGGGTTCAAGGCAGTTGAGGGATGTAGAAATGCTTGATTTTATTTTCAAAGCTTACTTTGCGGTGGAGAAATATAAAGCCGTGTTTCCATCCAAGCAATTTTATGCATATTCTCTAATTATAACACCATGGAAGAGAAATGAGATTGTGAAAGATATAGTTTTGTGATTTATCTCACAAAAAAAAAATATTTTCAGAATAATTTTGATAATAAACAGTAAACAAATCAAACTACAGCCAGGGTACATATACCAAGCTTTGTATTTGGCAGTTACATTCTCTTCTTCTACTCTATATATATATATACTCATGGTCTTAAACACATGGTCATGGACCAGGACTCAAATGGTCACATGTTGTTGTTTATAAATACTTGCTTTGTTAAGGAAATAGTGCGCTTTAATGCCTTGATTGTATATTTTCTTTTTCCTTGTACCTCTTTTTGCTGTGAATATTTTCTGTTAGTTCCTGTAACATAAACGCACAGCCATTTTCAGGACTCTGATTAAAACAGATTTCAGTCTCAAGTTAACATCCTGGATATATCAATGTCTAAAATTTCGGAACTGAATTTAAACATGTTGAAATTAATCAGCAACAAACTCGTTACTTTTTAAAACACACTGCTGCACCTGCTGTAAATGAAGTGGCCCGTTGGTTCAGCAGTGGCCTGTTGGCACTTCTCTTCCATCATCTTGCATTGTAAAGCAAAAATTGTCTCATATTAGCTGATGCAGATAACTGCCAAACACAGCATCAGTAAGACTTGGCCAAACTCTTCTTTCCAGTGTCTTTTTTGCTGACATTGGTTTTCATCAGACAGCTTATTTGCCACAAACCAACTGAATGAACCAGGTCAGATATTCATTCCAAGCATATTTGTTGGGACCTTCCTGATCCTGTCTTAAAATTCCCTTAATAATATTCCAATATAATATTTCAATTGGATGGAAATGTGAAGTTGAATGTGATGATGGTACAAAATTATCCAGTCAGCACAATAATTAGGTTATAATTTTGTAATTGCAAAAGACAACAATTTATACTTAAGATACGCACTGCCTTGCTTTACTATAGTTCAGTTTTAATCATCTGTGTGTGTGTGTGTATGTGTGTGCGTGTGTTTTAGGTATTTCAGAGTACGCAGGAGCTTTTGCAAGGCTACCAAGTTCACCCAGAAATCCAGGCTCAGATGTTTGCCTACCTCTTCTTCTTTTCCAACGTGTCACTGTTTAACCAGCTAATGGACAAAGGTAGGACAAGACACACACTCATACTCAAATACCTCTTCCATTAGATCTCCCTCAGGAATGGTGTGCTTGTTGTGTGTGTGTGTGTGTATATGTGTGTTTGCGAGAGAGAGAGAGAGAGAGAGAGAGAAAATGTCCTTGTGTCCTTGTCAGCATTTTGACAGAGTAACCCAGATTTGTCCTCAGTGCCCTATCTGCATTCTGTTTCTCTTGCATACTCCTCTTCCTCCTCCTCCTTTTCCTCCTCCTCCTTTTCCTCCTCCTTCTCCTTCCATCTAGCCATCAGAGGGATGAGACAAAGAAGAGCAGAGGTGGGATTGGATGGAGGCAAGAGAGAGGAGATGGAGGAGGGGAAGAGGGAAAAGGAAAAAAAGGCAGAGCGATTGGTGAAGGGACTGAGGGCGGAGGACCGTTCAGTTGTTGTGATGACCTTGCTAATAGCCTGTTACCTTGTCTAAATACAGAATATATCCATCTGCCTAGCTACCTACCACTTCTAACCTCTCCCCACCCTTTCTTTGTGTCTCTAGCGCCACACACACACACATATACACACACATGGCCGCATATACACACAGCATATACAGCACATACACACAGAGCCATATGTCTTCATTAGATGGTGAGACAGGAGGGATCACGTCTGACTAAGGGAGAGAGAGAAATACCTTTATATTCATGCAGAATCTATTCCGTTGCCCACCTCATCTTCACTTCCCTCCCTCTCTCCCTCTCTCTCTCTCTCTCGCTCTATCTCTCTGTGCCTTTTCTCGCTCTCTCTCCCTTTTTGTCGCTCATTGATATTTCTCCACTGGTGGTGTCCATGGTAACCATGAAGTGAGTTTGTAGCAGGTAACGCTGACGTTTGCAATGGACTTTCTGGAACAAAAACGCACACACGCACATTGTACACACACACACACACACACACACACATACACAAACACAAGCATGCATAACAGTAACCTAAACATTCTAGAAACACAACACACAAACTATTAGCTTGACACTATGGCAACTGAGGAAGAAAGCCTCATAGATGTATTCAGGAATACAAGATATATTATGTAATGTGGCCATTCTGCTGTGTTTATATATTTTTTGTATGTTTGTGTCGTTGTTGGTAACTCCTGTGTGTTCCTGTTTGCTGAGACACCTTGCATCCTGCAAACAGAGTATCCGTAGCTCTTTGTTGTTTGTTGTTCGGGGAATCTGTGAGAGTGTAAGGCAATCTCTGTGTGTGTGTGTGTGTGTGTGTGTGTGTGTGTGTGTGTGTGTGTGTGTGTGTGAGTGAGTGTGAGAGAATCAGTGGCTATGAAGCATTATGACACCTTTGCTACCAGGTCAAGAGATATATTGTCTACTTGTGTGTGTGCCTCATACATAGATTATGCTTAGACATAAGCCTATTAGAGTTGTGTGTGTGTGTCTGCGTGCACGTGCATGTATCCCAGACATATGTTAGAATATATGAAGGGTTTACATAGTTCGCCATGCTTATTTGCTGGTTCGTGTTAACACTACCAGTTCATCATCTGCCTGAAGCTTCCTGTACTTGTACCTGTGGAGAAAGAAATTTAGCAGGCAGATTTAAGTCCAGCAGAGACTTTGGATCACATTTTGGGCACTTTCCACCACTTAAAGAAGAGTGATGATCACACTGTTGATGGAACAACAGACTAATAAACTAGGTGTTAGATGTGTAGAGTTATCACCTGCTTAGCTCACCATTAAATTTGCATTCATCGTTTGATGTGCTATACAGCAAAAGAGGAATACACAGCGTGATGAATGCAGTCTGTCTTGTGGTTTGTTGTGCAGTAAAACACAAATTCAGTCAGCGGACTCCCTCTGCAGCAGTGCATTTGTATTCTGTGAGGAACAACTGACTGGTGGCTGTTGCTGTTGTTTCATTCACTTCAATGTCAACGTAATTAAAAATTCATGTCTGTATTGCTATACTATGCGCACACACACTCCCTGTCTCCCCTACCTCCCACCCACATCCTTAAAGAGAATTTTACTGCAGTGTCTGATTAAACACCCCAACACTCTTTAAGGCTTAACACCAACCTTGATCAGCTGCTCTCATCAGCAGCCTACAGTCCATAGCTCGAAAAACAGACCCATCATGTATGTAACCAGGGTGGATAAAACATTAGAAACACCTTTCAATGTGACAGCATGTAACAGCACCACAGCAATATGCAGAAATGACCATAGAGTAAATCGATCCCTCTCACACACTGACAAAATTAAACTGTATATGCTTCAAAAATAGGGTTTATTGCAGAGCTGTATTAGATTGTACAGAGTTGTTTCCTTTTTTTCTGGCCATTGAGTGTGTATATTATCTGTTTTTATGTATGTACAAAGGTTCATCTCGGGGTTGGTTCCAACGCTCCAAGGTGTTGCAGATTCAAGCGTGTTTGCGGATGGTTATGGAGTGGGCTAGCAGATCTGGTCTGGGACATCTGACTGACAAATTCTTCACCAAACTCAGCAGCACTGTGTCCATACTGGCCACGCCCCCTCAACAGCTGACACAGGTAACACACACGTATGCTTTCACTCACATCAATGTGTACTACTAATTCAGTAGAAATACTAGAAAATAAAAGCCATAGCTCATAGAGACACAACCATGCTTTGAATGTTGTTACTGAAGCGCTTAATCCTCAGAGGATTAAAGTAAAATACATGTACTAAAGTGTTGTAATTAAGTACAGTTTTGATGTACTGGGACTTTACTTGAATATTTCCTTTTTGTTAGACTTTATACATTACATTTCAGAGGAGAGTATTGTACTTTTTTCTCTCTCCTATAGTCATCTGATGGCTATAGTTAATTGTTGCTTTGCAAATTATGATTTTACATTAAAAAAAAAAAAAAAAAAAANAAAAAAAAAAAAAAAAAAATATATATATATATATATATATATACAGGGTGTCCCAAAAAAATGTATATACACTCGGAATCATTATAAATACAGTGTTTATTAAGATATATCTAGGTTTTATAATCCAAGTTAAAGAAGACAAGTGTAGAATCTTTTGCTTAGTCTTGCTTCTACCATTACTTCAAATCAGTTGCACCTGTAAAAAAAAAGAAAGTTTGAGTGAGTTAAAATCATTCAAAGTGTATACATTTTTATGGGACACCCTGTATATATGCTGTTGGATGTAGTTCACTCCTGTGATTTATATTGCACGCTCACGTCCATTTTATTTTTTATTTTCCTCTCCTCCATGTTGGTCTCTATCTGCAGTTGAGTTGGAGGGTGTTGTCCAGCGAGCACTCGACTCTGAAGCCTGTCCAGCTGCAGAGGATCCTCACCCAGTACCAGCTCACAGCAGAGATAGGCCCTGTTCCCATATGGCAGCCCAGCAGTGAGGATGAGGCATATATATACAGAACAGGTAACTATCTGTGTGCTTGTATGTGCAACTGAATTTATTTTCTCGGCGAGTAAAACTGGTAATTTAATCTTATACATATATAAAAATGGAAGTTTCGCCTGTAGGTGCATCCTGATCTGCAGTGCATCACCTTTTTAAAAATATATCGTTAGACAACTGTGGGTTAAACAGGCAAAAGAGTCTACCTGTATGGATAAATGGTTTTCAGCTGAAATTATTGTGAACATGAACATTCATTTTGCTGCTCCAATATAAATTTGCATTCAGTGTTACTTTGCCAAAGCAGAGAATCATATTGTACATACAATTTTCATTTCACAAAATTACATGCCGAAATACTAATAATGAATGACTTGCAAAAGAAATAACAGATAATTGTTTATTCAGTATACATGGGCACCTGTTGTGGGTAGATGTCATTCATTTTCCTGTTTTATAAAGCATGTACTGTCTATTTCACTACAATAATTCATGTTATTAAAATTGTGCTGTTTCATAAATCCAATTCAGGCAACCAGGTGCTGCTGAGGATATCAGTATTTAAGAATTTAATGATGTTTCTGTCAAAACTAAATTAAAACCTCTGTGGCTGAGAAAGGAATTAGAACAACACAATTATTTTGGTTGACTGCTTGCTCTGAAGGTGCCGCTCCCCCTCCCACCCTACTTTCCTCTGCTAAACAAGTTCACACACTGTCACTGTGTGTGACACGGGATAGTGAACACCTGTACAACCCACATTTGACTATTCATACCAGACTGTTGGTCACAGGTAAATACCAGTTTTGTTTACACCAACCAGGTCAATAATAAACTGTAAGATAATATCATTCCTTGTAGAATTCTATGTGCTACACAAAATTGTCATTTTTTGGCTTTTTTTTTTTTTTTTTTTTTTTACACGAGATTCAAAACTTGACCGTGTGGGGAAAGTCAATAGGATTTCTTTATTTGCTCATCATTATGTCAAAGTAAAAAACTTACTCTGTCCTGTCATGTTGAAGCAGCTTTTCGTGTTTGCTGAATAAATGCCTGATTGGACTGAAATTTGCTGCCATTTATGGAGTATGTACTGTGTCAGAGGAGATGCTAGTAGTGGCAGGTGTGGGTTCCTCTTGATCTGAAAGTCCCAGAAACACAGGAGCAATGGTTGGGCTGAAAACAGGTTCTGCTGAGCAGTTGTGGATTGGATCTTTAATGTGTGCTTGCACATGTGTTAACCTTGGTCTGTGTGTGTGTGTGTGTGTGGGTAGTGGATTTGCTGGAGAGCTTTGAAAACCACCCTCCCATCGTGTTGCCCAGCGCTGGCTTCAGAGTGGACCTAGACAGCGAGTGTGTGGAAGACAGTATCTACCGACAGCTGCTCTACATACGCCACTACCTCTGGGGGCTGCGCACCAAGATACAAACACACACCACTGCTCCTACTGTGCACACACACTCCAACGGAACCAACACCGCTGACTGGCCGGACATTCAGGTCAGCCCATGAAAAGAAGAAAGACGCACACATATACAAAAAAAAAAAAAAAAAAAAAAAAAAAAAAAAGCACACCAAACAGTAATCCAGGCCATGTGCCTCAGCAGCTGTGGTTGTTGAGTTTTTCATAATCCCATAGATGAAAGACAAGAAAACCCTCTACTCCAGTCAACCCACACACACACACACACACACACACACATACAAACCTAGACATGGTTAAATCATGGTTAATCTGATTAGGCTGTCTAATTAGTAGGAACGGCTGACTAGACCATAATCCCTAATGTTACAGAACCCTCATATGTTCACATATGCACACAGAGCAACATACATTCACATACTAAATTACACAATAAATGGTATATTGGCCTACAGAATTATCTGATTCATTGTCATTATTTAGTGCAAGAAACAGGACTCTTTGTTTTGTTTTGTTTTTTGGCATTTTAACAAGTAAGCTCTCTCACAAGTGGAAGAAAATTGGAATATACTGTTTTTATCAACTCAGCCTAGACCTACTGTAGGATTTCTTCTAACGTCCGTATTCTGTCCCATCCCACCTCAGAGGGAATTGTTGCCTCCAGCCCATAGCAGTCCCCGCTCTGGGGGTCCTGGGGATGAAGTGACAGCAGAGACAGGAGAGGAAAGAGGACGAGACAGACCTTCAGGCCAATCGCACTGCAGCCTCAGAAGGAACGGCACCATCCATCACCCCCGACCAGCAAATCCAGACCCTTCCTGCCTCTTGACCCCTCCCAATACACCGTTGTACCCGGACGGGGGAGGCCCTGGCCCAATCATAGGCCACACTCAGGCCAACGGCTGCACTAGCAGAACTGTGGCAGAATGCAAGAAGACCAATGGACTCATCACCAATGGACTGGAGGGTAGGCTGGATTTTATTCAATAATAACAGAAACACCTACAATAAAAGAACACCTTAATCCCAGAAATCAAAGATGACCTCTGACAAACTGAACTTCTTAAGCTTCACAAGGATAATATTTATGATGGGGCTACTGTATTATATCACATTATGTGGTAAGGTGTTTCTGTTATTGTGTCCAACCTCTGTAGATACCTCAACAGAAATGTATTACACACTTTTTGCAGTGCATAATACATTGATACATGATATACAGTACTTGACATACAGTATATGCATTTACTCCCTGTAGATTATTGTTAATGCAGTTATTACTAGATTATACATGCTAAAAATACAATAATCGCTAGAAGACACTACAGCATCAGACATTATCCACCTGGTAAATGCTGTTTGTGTGACTCACAACTGACTTAATGCTACATTGTTTGGAATAGCAGGAGTCCAGAGTTTCTGTAGTTCTATCTTAGTGAAGCAGCAGGAGCCGACAGCAGCATCTTTGCTGCTCTGCTGGCTGCAGTGTAGTGAGTGACATCTGCAGGTTTTTGTAAGAAGCACATGCGAGTGTGTTAGTAAAATAGCTCTATCTGCACTTTTGCATGTGTCCCAGTGATTTAGTAGCTGTGCGTGAGAATGTTTCCATAGTAACTCTGTGCATGTCCACTGCACAGCAAGAAGCTCCAGCTCTTATGTCTGTGCAACCCCATAGCGAGACCCTGTGTGTTTTGTGTGTGTATATGTGTGTGTGCATGTGTGTGTGTGGGCATTTGGGTGTCCATGTCCTCTGCAGGGTGTATTAGTGGGTGTGAGTTTCCTTTTCCTGTATCCTCCCCTGGTGCTCCTCCCCTTCGTGATGACTTGTGTGTGGTGTTTGTAGTGGAACTGGACAAGGGACCCTATGGACTGGGCATGGGACTCATAGATGGTTTGGTAAGTAGACAATGGTAGCTGTTAAAAAATTATCTTGAAAAAAAATTAACTGTAGCTGTTAGAAAATTATCTTCCATTTGAGCTCACCTTTACATTCAGAAGTGTGTTTTGTCCTTCAGAACGTTTACGATGAAACAAATGAATGAAAAAATGAAATTGACAGTTGAAGCGATATTAACAAAAGTAGACACAGCTACACACTAACGTATATTTCCCTCCTGCAGCACACCCCTCTCAATGCTCCTGGCATTTACATCCGGACTCTAATCCCTGATGGACCTGCTGCGTCTGATGGCAGACTGAGGATCGGAGACCGTATCCTGGCTGTCAATGGGACCAGTCTGATAGGAGCAGACTATCAGAGGTAAGGAGGGCTGTTTCTAGTCCATGTAACAATGGTTTTAAATATGATGAGTGACGATGTGGGATCTGTGATGCTAATGGGTGATATTGATACTGATATTGATGATGGAGTGAGCAGTCTTCCCACAATGTTAATCATACCATCACTGTCAGCCTCTTAAGCTGATTGATTGCTTCATTGATTGCTGTGAGTTCAGATGGTGTGCTCCCTCATCCCTACTCTGTCTCTGCTGAGCTTCACGTAACTGGACTCTCCTCCTCTCCCTCTTGCCTATTCTTCCTTCCATGTGCTCCCTGCAGCGCAGTGGATCTGATTCGGCTGGGAGGGGGTCGGCTGCGTTTCCTGGTAGCCAAGTCAGACCCAGACATCTCAGAAAAGATCAGCGCCTCCTCCTGTTGAACATGCTGCCGTCCTAACATGCACATGGACACTACACAGTACACGAGAGGAAAGAGAATGAGGTAATGCAGAGAAAGATGACGACACACTCAAACATGCACACATGCGTAAATATGCTAAATGTGGAACTGAGCATCAGCACAGCACAAAGTCAAGCAATCAAATTGGGATTACACTCCTTGAATCTCTCTCCTCTGCTCTGCTGCTGGACCTGCCTCCCTCATGCTGAATACTACTGGCTGTGAGTGACAAACTGAATTCCTAACCTTCTGCAAGACAAGAGCAATATGAGGAATATGGCCTAATTAATGAGCATGTGAGGTGGACTAGCTCAAAGTCACTATGCAATCTGATGTGGTTTAAAGCACAGTAGATTGTTAATTTTTCATCAGTCAGCCCTTGGAGCATGTGAGCACATTGGACTCACAGGGCCATGTTTTCAACCTCTATTTTGGAATAATTTGTGTAAATACTTGTACAAGTAAGTAGCATTGTAAATTGGCTGTGCAACTCTGATGAGAAGGGGCAGTAATCTGAAACTGCAAATTAAAAATGTAATTTCACTAATCAGTGAAAAAAGCATTTGCAGACACAAAAGTGAGCACAGTCTCAGTGGAATTTGGATGTTTTCCGTAGTGCTTTTAGAATGGAATGTTTTTTTTTTTTTTTTTTTTTTAACTTAGTAGTTGCTAGCAACTCTCAAAGCACTTAGACTGTATGCTGAACAAATGAAAGCATTGTGTATGAATGTGAATTTTGTATGAACCAATGCAGGCAGATGAAGCAAAGTCAAGAATGTCAAGATGCAGCCCAGCTCTCCCATTTGGCATTTAACCTCACCACTAAACATTACCTGGAAAACATCATAGCTTAAAAGGATTGTACAGCTGTTATGGGACATTGTTTACCAATGATTTAATATTTACAGTACACCATCAAGAAAATGTGCTTCTCTCAGAGCTTCTGACGCACAATTCTCATGTATAAACCATAATTTCATTGTGAATATGTTCTGTGTATCTGGCTATAGTGTGTAAATAGACTTTTGTAAATAGTCATTATTCTTGGACATTCAAAGGAGAAGCTGCATATGGGAACTATTTTAAGTAATGCTCCCTCTAAAATATCAAATATTGGAACCTACAATGAACCACATTATTTAGTTTTGATGAGAACAAGTTATTGGTTGTGTATGTCTATTAAATGTACTCAAAGTTCTTTAAAGTTCTTTAGGCCCAGCTGGAGCAATGGCTTATCAAGTCACTTTTAACATGTCTTAGATTCAATAGGTTAAATCACCGTAAGAACTAGAAGGGTGTTCAGAGCACATACCTCTGCCAAGGCTGAATGATCCTAGACAAAATTTGTCTTGATCTAATAATATACTTTTTTTTTTTTTTTTTTTNTTTTTTTTTTTTTTTTTAATTGTTCCACCACTTCCATGAGGAAATTTGTCCTCTGCATTTGATCCATCCTGACCACTAGGAGCAGTGAGCAGCCATAGCGTGGAGTCCTGGTCTACAGCCTAGTGCCTTGTTCTATGGCAGGAGCATTAACCTAGCAAACATGAGCAACAACATGTAAACTCCACACAGAATGGACCACAGCCAGCATGGGGCTTCGAGCCCTGGACCTTGTTGCAACAATGCTAAAACTGCACCACCATGCTGTCCTAAGAGAAACTTTTTTTTAAAATAGAGATTGGAGATTAGAGATTACTATTAAAGAAGTTCACAAAAGTATCAAAAATGCTAAATCTTGCAATGTGAAGAAATTATTTCAAAATTTTTAGATCTGGATCAGCACAAAAATGTAATGGGCTCTTCCCTGGGCAGTGCCCCACCCTTCCAACAGGTTTTGTCAAAATGAGTTGAGAACCCTACAAACAGATGTGGGTGATAACTTAACCTTCTTAGTGGAGGTAATAAAGCCATGCTTAGTCAGTGCTGCCTCGGCCTGTCCTCAGCACCAAACAGCACCTGCTGGATGTCTTATGGAATTGCCACATAGAGATCAGTGGACGTACCTGCCTCTGGCCCACAAGGTTGGCACGATGGACGTGGTGTCAAGCAGAGATGTCACAAGTTACAGAAAGACTGCAGCCTGGCTGTTGTTAACATTTCCTCTTATCTTCTCATTTTTTTTATTGTTTACGTAGTGAAGGTCCAAATTGTAATCGAAGTACCGAGTTTTTTTTTTCCCCCCCATCAGTTTAGTTTTACTCAGTTTGTTCACTTTGCAGTAATTTTATCTTTGTGCATTTCATGGTTTGTATGTAATCAGTCAATGCTTTTTCTCTTGTGCATGTCTTCTTCTCTGTTCAGTATTTATACTGTTGAGAATGATGGTATTTAAAAATAAAGATTTGTGAGTACTTGCATTTCTTTGCTTAGCAACCCAGTGTTACTAGATCACACACCTAATGTAGTTTGGCATCTTACCCTGACATGAAAGAAGACAACATATTAAGGTCTGAGAAATTTTAATTTGTGCTAGACATCTTAACAAATCACAAAACAGAAACATTTAAAAATACTTATACTTCTCTATTTCAAGAATGTTTTATGTATTGATGACAGCTGTTTACAGGTAGCAAAATATTTTTTCTTTTTCAAGATAAGAAAAAATATCCTCTAATAGCTTTATCATTTAGCAGATAGAGCAGCATACAATCATTGTGCATCTTTTCAATGTTCTTCTAGTAACGTGCAACAATGTGCCTGATTGCCAGCAAAATGAGACCGTTGTGAGGACATTAAGAAAAGTTAAAGGCAGAGTGAGGATGACAGCAACTGAGAAAGAGGAGAGAAGGGAAGCAAGCACTGAGTAATATCTCATTAAGGCAGTGTCCTTGACAGGATTTGCCAACAACATGATGCCTTAGTAGAGACTTCAAATGTACAGACTAGTAGCTGAGGAACGGGAGAGTTGTACATTGGGGAAATAAGAAAAGGGGAATAATAGTTGAGGGTGAAACTGAAAGAATGAGGAGCCAAGAATAAAGATAAAAAAAGAAGACAGTAGAGAGTAAGAATCAAGAACAAAGAGCAGGTGAGATCTATGCGGTCATGCGTTGGTCCCACCCTTCCCCTGGTAAAACTGTTAACTGTTGCAACCTTATTACCATTGTAGTGTTGCTGATCACATACTATTAAAGAAGCGCTGTGTTAAAATTCTAAAAAGGTAAAGCCTGTCTAAAGGTTAAAATAAAATGACAAAAAAAAAACGTAGAAATATTTAAGGCTTTAAAGATTAATATAGTAATGCTTTTCTAAGACAAACAAAACTGTATGTGCAGGCTGTGCCATTTCTCCTTTTACAACTACTGAAACAAGAAAAATAATTAAAACAACAGTTTGTCTACATTAGGTTAGCTCCACTTCAATCAACTCCCACTAGTTTCCTCTTTTTTTCACTCTTCTCTGCTCCAGCACGACACCACCCTCCCATTGCTCAGAAAATAGCTTTAATGTGAGGAGCGTCACTCTGACAAAACAAACTGAGCTTAAGTGATAACTGGATGCGGGGTTGACTTTATTACAAAAAAAAAACTGCCACCTCTTGTGTACATTACCGAGTAGGTAAAAAGAGGAGTTTCTGAGCTTGGCCTTTAAAATAGTTTTGCTTTCTTCTGTAAAGGTCTTATTATCGCTTCTGAAATACTCACTTTCCTCCAAAGCCCCAATAACTTTTTACAGTCCTCTATGCTTCTGTTCAGGACTTTGTGAAACTAGACAATATGTCAACTCTGATCATCGCAGTTTATTCTGTAAATGCAGAATATTTCAAATCTGAAAATACACCTTCTCTGTTTTCAAATCAGACAGACTCAATTCAGAAGCGCAGGACAGTTGATTTCTTTGGCCTCTGAGTGATAGTAACTGATGACCTTATTCAACAACTGTAGCAAAGGTTGTAATTGAAAAATATCCTCCACCGTTCATAGAGAGTGAGAAGTGCTGAAGGGACCTAATACACCTAATGCCTACTAGCTTAATGTCCTTACCTAACTGTTTTGTTTGTGAATGACAACATTAAGAACAAACGACTACAAAATCCTGTAAAATTTACAATTTGATTTTCATTAGTTTGTATTTGATTGTTTTAATCTTCATTCAGCCTAATATATGATCCTTATAATTACAGTAACTGAATTCCCTTCCCTTGAAAGAGGCTGCCTGTATTTTTTTTTGTTTTTTTTTGTTTTTTGGCCATGTCAGCTGCAGTCGTATGAAATGAGTATAAAAGGGGAAACGGGGGAAGATAAGGAGGCTGTCCATTAGGCATCTGTTATGGAGCCCTGGGTTTTACTTCCTATGGTCATGGGTTTGTGAAGTCATGGCAACAATGACAGGCTGCTGGGCAGGTATGACGTGATGCTGAGCAGATTCAGTCGCTGCCTCATCCTCCATCTTAGGCCTCTTGGCCTGGGGCTCACCTGGCTGCTCTACAAGTGTTTCAGCTCCTGCAGTGGGCTGTCTGCTGACTAGTACTGGGGGGGAACTGGAAGCCTGGGCAGCCAAGATCTGGAGAGGACTACTCAGACCTGAAGAGCAATTGATGAGAAAAACAGAACACTGACAGATTAAATCAATGTGAAACCAGCAAGTCTGAAGTCTGCAAGTCTCTCTTTGCTGAAAAAAACAATAATAAAAAAAAAAATGTAACTAATCAATATTTTGTATTGTGACTGGCTATCATGCATGACAGTGTTTGCTAAAAAAAAAAAAAAAAAAAAAAATTACCAGAAGCAAGGTTGGTTGCTGTGGCAACAGCAGCAGTGGTGTATTTGCCATTCTGGGTAACAGCACGGACAGGAAGTTGATGTAAACCAGGAGTAAGGCTGCAGCCATCTCCACCCTGTCCCACACTGTCCACCGTCTGGATCACTCGCTCTCTATTCTGCTGGGCCTCTGAATGAAACACAAACTATTTAAACACGGAAATGTTTTGCTTATAACATGCTTATAGATGGCCCAATCAAATGAATGAATTCATTAAATAAATGGGCATGGAATATGGGCAAATGTCAAACATAATGCCAATAAATGTGTGAGCACACAGCAATGTAACGCTGCTTTTTTTGGTCATGTTTCCAGAATACTGCACAAAATGTAAAACAATGGTGAAAAATAGTGTGACATAATACAGAACAGGCACATAAAAAGTCGCTGTTCTGCACTGCTGTACCTCTGAGCTCATTGTTACTCTCCAGTCCACCTTGCATCACTGGCATAGTAGTGCAAACAGAGGAGGCGATGTACCCATTTTGAGGACTGGAAAGTGGAGGGGCGCTGGTGACCACCCGGACCATGGTGACAGAGGGTTGTGGGGGACCGTGGAGCACATGGATGGGCTGGACTTGCCCTCCACCACCAGGAACTAAGGCAAGGGCTTTCCCCGGGCCTGAGGGCAGGACTGCTGGATGAGGGGGTGCCGCCATGATAACAGGATGGGCACTGACTGGAGATCCTTAGCAGACACACATAGAAACAGCAATCTCAATCACTTGTGTGTGTTTCAAATGTATTTTGCGAGTATTTATGTGTGCCTGTATGTATGCTCACCTGGAGCACTCTGAGAGTACCTATATTCAGGTACAGATGCTAGTTTGTTAGCGAGCTGCTCATGGTGGTCATGGGAGATAGGAGAGCCCTCCCTGCTAAGACATTCAGGAGTCTGCAGCCCACTGGAGGGTGGAGAAAGAAGACCCTGGTGGGTGGGGGATGCTGGAGCACTCCTAAAAAAAGGAAATGAAAGGAAATCGACAGGGGCAAAGAGAGAGAGAGAGAGAGAGAGAGTAAAGATGAGGGTCAGCTTTTTTGAGGAAATTTAGACAACAAAACATATCTTCAGGCTGTACAAATGTAAAATACAAAGAACCCAAAATAAAACAGCAGGAGACAGTTTGTAATATGTAGAGCTCCACTATTTCCAGTGCCTTCTGCTGAAATGAATAACCTAGATGTCAGACTTACTTTGTTCTATCCAATCAAATGATAGCAAGGAGCAGAAGCAAAGAGAAGGAAGAAAGCATTAACCAAACTAAAACAGAAGAAAGCGGTATATGTCTAGTGTGCGAGCAAGTGCGAGCAGCTGGTGGTAAGTGATTACAAATTTAAGATCATACCTGGAAGACAGCGGTCCAAAGGGAGTCCTAAAGCAAGCCACACCTCTTTGCCGTCTTTTCCTGAACGCTTGCTCCACCAACTTGCTCTCAGATGCAGAGTCCACACGCCAAAAACTCCCTTTGCCAGGCTCATCCTGAGAGCGAGCCACTTTCAGAAAGTAGCGGTTCAGGGACAGATTGTGTCTGATTGAGTTCTGGAGCGAGGAAAAATTAACCACATTTGAGTTTTGTCATTGACAAACCTCATCAAACAAACACAGACCATGAATAGAATGAACATGCCTTCTTAAAATCTGATTCCTCTTTAGTTTTACATTTACAGTGCCCTCCACAAATATGAGCAAATATGGGCACCCTTGGTAAATAAAAACAAAATGGGCTGTGAAAAAAATAATAATAAAAATTTCTTTTTGCTTTCAATTATTTTACTTTAATTAAAGGTTATATTTTTGTTAATATTTTGAATGAAAGATAAAGAGTTTAAACAGCAAAAACATTGTTCTCACAGCCCCCCCCTTTTTTCCCAGCAAGGGTGCCCATATTTGTGGAGGGCAATGTATCACTGAGATAATTTCTGGTAAATTCCTGAGGTGAAAAGTTATGTAGCGTGGACATAAGCAGTGCACCACCATGTTGGTATATGCTGAATAATTCCAATGGTGACCTGTTTCCCAGCTGTGTATTTAGTACATTACACCAGAAATGTGGTTTGAGATTTTTTTTTTTTGGGCTGTTTTACTACTTTTTAAATTGGATATAAACAAGTCACTCACTACTGAAGTACAGTGTTACTGAATGGATTCTATCTGACTGAAGTTTCTGTGCTCTGACAATAAAGAAATTACAATTTTTAAGAGCCACTTTAAAGCCTACAGAGGGTAAGGGATACTGAAAAGATCAATTTGGTGTGAAGTATCACTTCAAAGCCATAATCAATAACATTTATGGTCCAGCTTTCATTTTGAAGTAATAAAATATACTGCACTGTTTTGTTTTTCACCAAAGCCTGAAAAATTTATGATACAGCTAGAATTTATCCAGACAGCAGCTACAGAACTGATTTGGGTTTAACTGTATTCACATTAGCATTGGGATGTCTTTCGGTTTACAATTTCATTATTCAATGATAATTACCAAAAGGTTGTCAACTTTACTTAACTGCTGGTTGTTAATTTTCTATTGTCATGGCAAACTATGGAATTCCATTTACATCCAATTCACGTATGGCATGACTGAAACTCCTTACCTGCCAGCCCTTGTCTGCAGTGCGGTAGTATGGGTAGTGTTTGGTGATGTGTGCATATATGCCACTGAGAGTCAGCTGTTTGTCTGGGGCTGAAGAGATGGCCTGGACTATTAGCTGGGCATAGGAATATGGTGGCTTGGACTCATCCTGGACAAGAGACACTAATGTTAACACATACACACAAATGCAAACACAGCACATATTTTACAAGCAACCCGTCTGAAAGCTGAAAATTAAATAGCAGTTTGTGTCATTTGGAGTTATCAACTCCATTTGATTTTACTGGGTCTTCACCTTAGGACTGTCACCTCCAGCTGACTCCCCTCTGTGCTCGCTTCCCCCTCCCCTCTGTTCAGCATTACTTCGTCGCTCAGAAACAGCCTTGGCAGCATATTCAACTGCTAACTGGAGGTCAGAGGTCACATTACGTCCATAGCGATACCCTGAAGACCCTGCTCCTCGTGGACTGGCCGGACAGGAGTTGGGAACACTGGAGAAGCATGAAGAGTGTGCATTAATGGCTTAAACAGATACAGGCCTCTTCTGGAAGCAACACAGCTGCAAGTGTCACAATAATCTAAGACTGAAGGGTAATTTAATCTGTTTTAATGAATGAGGGATCAGTAATGATACAGGTCATAGCTGTGCAGTCAATGCTGAGCTACAGTACATCTTTTACCAGCTCAGCTTTTAACTGAAAGTCAAAACGATGTTACATGCAGGTCCTAACAGGTCTGCTCTACTGAGTTAAGCTAAAGATGTAAAGATTGTTTTGTGATTGTTTTTAAAGGATCATATTGGTGATTTTGCATGTTTGAGCCCAATAAATATAATCCTCATACATGTTACATTACTGCCAACCATTTGTCAATACATACTACTGGAGCAGTAAATTTTAGAATTTCTTTTCCTCCCTTCCCGACTGCCATTGGTTTCAGTTTATTCCAATACACTATAAAAATGACCTTCTAGAGACTTGAAACGTGCTTGAGAGAGGTAATGGATCACAGTGAAAACCTCTATTAACTTTTTTTTTTTTGGTCAAAGTTAAGTAATTTTAGCGTTTCAACATGGATTCCATACAGAGCTACAAAAAGGAAATATGTCTCTGCCAGGGAATATAGTCACAGGAGAAGTCGGCTTTACCGAGAAATTAAAATGCCCGTGACTTCTACAATCGGACGTAAGTGTTAACAGGCAAAACACTGAATTTTAAGGTGGGTGTATCTCATCTGAACATTTGATTTAGAAAGATCAGGGGATTTGGCAAAATAACACAAAAACTAAAATATGGTTTTATGTTTTGGAAAATGGTTGGAAGTTGCATAATGTGTAAACGGGTAGCATTTATTGGGCTCAAACATGCAAAATCACAGGTATGGTCCTTTAAGTCTTCTTACAGCAACTGATTTGTCAATTAAAGATGTGCAGAAAATTGGTAACCCCTGGTCTGTCAAATTAAAGTGTTTTATTCAAGCAGTTACACATAAAAACAAGACAAAACCCAAAAATTCAAAAAGCTCTCTGCAATTTCTGTAATTATAATTTTTTTTATTATTTTACTCAATATTAAAATAGCAAGAACTGAACACATCTAGCAGAATCTATACCTGAAATTATTTATCATTTTCAGGAAAAATCAGATTTTATTTGCATTGCAAAACATCAATCAGTACAGAATTGACAAGTTATAATTACAATTGCATTTTGATTAGAAAAAGTTAATACAATTTTAAAATTGTGTTTAATAAAACACAACTGCATATAGTTTCACTTTTGTGGAATATAGAGAATGTCCAACAGCCCCAAGAACAGAGTTTGGAGGGATCACTGCAGCTTACTAGATTTATATAAAGACATCATAAAACACACATGATCAAGGATGTGTGTTAATTATTATCTAAATTGTATCTGTTGCTTCTCGATTGAGAACACAGGGAAAACCCAGTAACTTATTATACAACACACACCTGCCTCTGTTAGCAAAGTAAACACTGGTTTCTGGGAGAGTCAGTGTGTGTGTGTGTGTTATGATTTGCTTTCAGAGATGCACACACAGAGAGAGAGAGAGAGAGAGAGATTAGAGAGTGTGTTTTTTAGCAACTAGGCTGCACTCTCTATTTCACAAATGTCTCAGAACAATCAGCACTGAGTAAATGAAGTCAACAGAAATAGTTGGAGAGATCTTACGTTGCTCAGAACATTTACAATGTGAGCTCATACTCTTTAACACACTGTCGCTAACAACACACACACCCCACTCCCTTCCTCTTGTGCATTTGACCAGCAGTACAAACAATGAGGCTGACAAGAATATGAAACACATCGCTTATACACAGTGCACTTAAGTTGTCCAACAAGAAAAGTGACTTTTACCACCATTTGAGGAGATATAGATTGTGTTATAAGCGTGAGCACACGCTCTAACACAATAATACTCCTCCTTTGTGTTGGGCTACTGTTAATGAAGGTGGCACAACAATCTTCCCAAAAAAGGCCACAACATGCGTGGTGAAGAGATGTATGTGCGAGTGTCTTGTGTGTGTACGTGTCCATGTGTAAGAGAACAGGGGCTGGGGATGAGTGAGGGGGGGGGCTCTGAAAAGGAAACCACGAATGGATGGAAAAATTGCCTACAGGCAAAACAATCCGCCTGATAGCCAATCACATGCCTGGAAGCCACAGCCATTCCATATAAGGCATGCATGCACAAGCTGACATTGGTGGGGTTACACGGTGTAAGAACAAGCATAGACCACCAGAGGGCACGCACGCACGCACACACACACACACACACACACACACACACACACACCNCACACACACACACACCACCCCCACCAAACTTGGTGGTTGCACATTGTGCACATTTATAGAGCCGTGATTTTCAAACACGAAGATGAATCACAACTAACGCTGCAGCTGCTGGTTTCACTGAGCAGCACATCGTCAATCAGAAAGGATTTTAGCAATGACGTGCTGATGCAGTGTTTGCTTGGAATGAAAACCTGCAGACTCTTAGGTCACAACTGGCCATGACTGAAATTGCACTCAGATGACAATATAAATATCAATATATATACACAAACCCAAGACAAAGTAGGAAAGGTTCAACTATTATTAAAGGTATGTAAGTCTTAACAATCAACTACATAAAAGATTTTGTTTTTTTTACTCTTTTCTGTTCTACTTCATTTAGTATAGTATTGGTGTTCTATCTTTGTCTTTTACCTATCTCAGTGTGTGTGTTTCTTGTAATTACTGCTGCAACATTGAAATTTCCCCTAGGGGATTAATAAAATCTACTAGTTTTTATTTACTACTACTATTTTACTACTTTATTAATTTATTAGAGTAATCATATTTATTCATATTTACTCTACTCTCTAAATTTCTACCATGTACATTACAAGTTAACAACAAATGGCAACCTCTGCTCAATCAAGATGCTGATAGTGTTCACGTCTTTGTGTGTGTGTGTGTGTGTGTGTGTGTGTCCTTACCTGATGGTGCCCGTAGGCGAGGGCAGTGGGGAGCCAAATGTCCTGATGTGCTCTTCATGCTGCTGCAGCGTGGGAATGCTGATTTTGAGAGGGGAAATGTGGGGTAAAAGCGGGCGAGGGGGAGGAGAGGGCTGCTCCTTCTCTCCATGCTCCTCAATCTCCAGGAGTGACATAAACTGGATCTTTATTACTGTACTGGGAAAACGAAACACACACCTAGAGGACAGAATAGCAGGAAGGAGAGATAGCAGAAGCCACAAGACAGGGGTGAGAAAGATGGATGTAGTGGATATACAGCAGCGAGGGAGGATGGAGTGGGAAATAGCAAGAGAAATGAAGTTGGTTGTGGAAGTGGGATGATAAAGAAGAGATGTTGAAGCCAGAATCAGATGACAAGGGGAAAAGAGATGTGGCAGAGTGGGGTGGAGAGAGAGAGAAAACAGACAAATGTTAGCCATAGGAAGTGAGTAGCATATATTGTTTAAATGAATAACAATAAAACCTAATTTCAAGATAAGTGAAAGACATCTGTTTTTAAACAATAAATGAAAGCAAAAGTGACACATTTGTGAAGTCTGGATCTTGTTATACTTAAAAAATATCAAATGATTTACTCATCATAAAGCTCCAACCTAATCTAAATTATACAGTGGATTCATTAACATAACTCCCTTATCTATAATCAACATCTTTTGACTTCCTCTCCTCTCCTAATTCTAGCAGGTCAGGCCCAAAATAATATAAGCCTAAACAAATCACTTCAGTAGAATTAACTGTGAGGAACTGAGCAAACATTTCACAATGGAAAGTAGAACATTTTAATTTCTCCTAGTGAGTACAGGTAGCAGTGATAAGGATTCAAGCCCCACTGAGCAGAGAGCACAACCCTGAAAATAAAAAAAGACTACCATCTTTATGAGCCATTCATCACTTCGCAGTAATACAACTGTATACTGTGAAAAAGAATGACCACGGTTCTATCTCTGTGTAACTGGGATACACGCAGCAACTAAACACATCAAGATAACTCCACTATTTCAGGTCAGATTTAACCCTGTCGAGTTAGACAGCTAAATCCACAAATCTACAGAGACAGGCCTCAAGGCCAGAAAAGTGCAGCGAAAATGGCCGAAACAGTCTTGTGTTTACACCACGTGCACCAGGAATGAGGATGTCATTTTAGCCTGCACTTCCTGTTCAATGTCTGACACGCCCCCAAACAGTCTTGACAGCCAATCAGGGAAGATAACAGCACAGCCCCACCTCCTGCTTAGACTCTAACCACACACACACACACACACAAAATAAGCCTCAGATGTATCTCTATTAAACCTACCACTGAACGATTGAATAATTGCACTCCTCTGATACTGAAACACTTTCCAACGTTATATATAAATGCGCTGACACATAAAACGCATCTGTAAGCAAACACACTTCTACACACAAGACTCGTGAGCTGATCTGTCAGGGGTGCGTTTGTTTACATTTAGTGTTTACGGTACGTGACGGCGGCATGTCGGCTAACAGGCTCACACAGCAATCGCACACATACTGTCTAAACTCTCCCCAAAACAATATTTTAGAGAACAGATTTTTTTTTTTAATTAAAGTTGTGCAATTTTAGAAAGTCTGTTTTAACTAAATGTGATCACGTGTTTCTTTATGACATGTCAGGCTTTGTTACATTTGCTAACTACGCAGCTCTATAGCTTATTAGCAGGATTACTGCAGAAAAGTTAGCAGTTAGCCTACTGCTAATTTACTGGTTGACAGAATGGGGTCCTGGAGGGTCCCAATGGCCTCCAGATAACTTAGAAATAATTTTATCTTCACTGTCAAGTCATATTAGCATAGGTCAGTTTATTATATATAATTTCTGATTAGAAACGCGTCTGCCCTCTAAATGAGGTTATAAGAACTCGCGTCCACCAAGTCAATGCTTAAATATGCAAATTTGCGAATTTTTTATTCCCTCACCTGAAAGCTGGGAACGTTAGGTTGTCTAAATTTTTTAAGGGTTATCATCATAATGATTTTCATACGATCCACAAACAGTTTGATGACAGTCCAAACTTTGCGAAAGGCATGAAACCACTCTGCGTTTTCCTATATCTTTAGTTTTAAAGTTGATATTTCAGCAGGTAGGAGAAGTGACAGATTTTGACTGGGATACAAAATTCAGCTCGACACGTGTCCTCCGGTCGCCTGGATGTGGGGCCAAGTTATACTTAAAATAAACATAACTGATCGTGAAGCCCTGCAACGGCGAATGACTGCTGCCATAATTAGCCTGTCGGTAGCGGCTAAGCTAGCTGACGGCACTCACTCTCGGGGAAGCGGCAGTGGCGGCGCCCCTCTTCTCTGAAACACCCCGTCCACGAACACGCCGTTCTTCCCCAGGCACCGGAGAGAAAACCCGTTTGACTCCTCGTAGGTGATCTGTAGGTGCCGTCGTGAGATGAAGCTTGAGTGGCCCATGTTGATATCCACAGAGCCGTGAGACGAGTTCCGGCCTATGGTGACCGTCCTCTGGCGCATGACAAACTCAAAGTCCCGGCCCTCGAGTCTGGCTAGGGCCTGCAGAGGAAGAGACGAAAGCCGCATGGGAAAAACCCCGGCGTCTGCGTGGGCTTCCATCAACTGGGGGCCCGAGAGGGCGAAGGAGGGCTGGCGATAAGCGTGCGAGGTCACCGCGACGCGCACGGGGCTGCACGGTGCCGACTGTAGAGCAAGCAGGGCACGAGCTCCGGTGTCGTCCCGGTAGTCTGCCATCTTCTTTCAGCGGGGTCAACACACTTACAACACGCACACACGCGCACACTACTTCTCACACACACACAGCTGCAACGTGAAAAGTTTCAACCAGGGCACTTGTTCACTCTGTCTGTCGGAACAACATGGAGGGCGGGTAGGCGATAGCAACAGAAATGGATTCTCAGTGGGAACCGGACTCGTGCTGCCTTCATGGCCTCCCCGTGAACCTGCAGCTTCTGTGCTAAACTTAATTACTCTCCGCTAGTTACAGCCGTACACTTTACATTTTAGTCATGATACATGATTAAAATGATTAATGAAGTTTCTTTTAGAATTATACACCAAATATATCCAGTAAAATATATTGTTGAGACTTGGATATTTAGTATTTTTTGTGAATTTTGTGGATTAGTAGAAGAAACTCAGTAAAAGATTAACAAAAGAAAATGAAACGAGGTCGTTGTTTGCATATGAACTAAAATATTTTGTTATTGTTCAATATTTTGTAGGAGAAATACTAAAATAATGAAATTCAGAAGTATTGAAATTCAGCATACATAGCAGAAATTCCAATTCGTAATTAGTCCAGTATGTGTTCAACAAAATCACAATTCAGTCTCAACTCCTAGCTAGCCAGCCCAAAACTGGAAAATAAAACTGGTTCCCCCAGTTCAAGTAGCCTACTGGGGTCTAACAAACCCCATTTTATTTCCAGTTGATTTTTGGGAAGATTTAGTGCTATACACATTTCTTTCAGAACTGTTTTTTTTTTTTTTTTTTTTTTTTAAGTTACTGCTTAATACTATTAGTTGACTTGTGGAGAATGTCTCAGCTGCCCTATGGTAATGTGATCCAGCATACCCCCTAGTGGTTTTCTTTTGCAAACGTTTCTTGTTTGTGTGTTGTGGTTAATTCGATATTTAATGGTTTGACACATTTTCTGAGCAACATATTGACATGTTAATTGTAGCCTTGTTGGCCCAGTCACTGAAAGTGTGAAATTTTATGGGGAGCTGTATCTAAGGGTGGAAGCACATGGAAATAGTAAAAGTAACCCTGTGTGGTTGTTTCACATCTTCATGCTTTTTTGTATGAAATAACATAGGTTCATTAACATTGGCTTTTCAGGTTTGCTGTTTCACCATTGAATTCAAAGCAACTTTGTGCTTGGCAGAAAAGGAAAGACTTGGGGTTTGTTAGACCCCAGTTAGTCTACTTGACTGGGGGACACGTTTTATTACCCAGTTTTGGCCTATGGCTAGGAGCTGAGGCTGAATTGTGATCTTTTGTACAACAAAGATGTACCATAGGCCCACTGAAAATATTTAAACAAATGGTGAAAATGAAAAAATGACAGTAATGTCTGTTAATTATGGAACTGTAGACAATAATGACAATAAATCTTGCTATGTGGTTATCATCATCATCACCTATATGGTTGACATGATAGTAGACCTGAAATTGGTGATCTGGGAGTAATTAGAGAAAGTGTGCCCAAACAAACTATAGAGGACTATTGTGGTTTCACCTATGCTCTACAAGGAGTGAAAGGGTCGAAATCAAATTAATTCAGAGATCTATAGTTTTGCTGTGGTGTTATTTAGAAACTGAAAATGCATTACTGTATTTCTTGATCTACCAAGACAGAATAATGAGAGAAGCTTATCTGAAATGCAAAACATTACTTAAGTAGCTATAGTAAGTAAAGATATCAGGTCATCATCAACAGCCTACATCAGTAATTGTATAAGAAACACTTAACATAAGCGAGACAAGTGTATTTTCTGAGCCTGGTGTAATATCACTGAGTTCAGTTAGTGAAATGACGACATTCTGTAAATCCAACCTAGAAACATGCGGCGTACTGTGCAGAGCTGGTTTGCCCGCTTTAATTTTTTTTTTTTTTTTTTNTTTTTTTTTTTTTTTTTATTTAATCTCTATGCCTCTGTTTATAAACATGGAAAGAACAGGATGGTGGAAAAACTCGGATAAAGGATCCGTGAAGGAGCAGGAGGACATGGGTCATGAAACGTCAGTAAAAACAGACCATCCACAAGATGTCACTGTTGAAATATAAAACGCCCAGACACATCTTACTAAAATATCTGTTCAGAAGTTGAATTATCTGACTGACTTCCAAATTCCAGGAGGATATAGATTATTGCCCACTGACTCAGAACTGAAGAAGCTCCTTGAATGACTGGCAAAACGTCTTCAAGACTAAACAAGCCCAGTTGCTTTGAACTACTATTACTACAATATCCAATGACCTGGAAGATAGAAAGCCTTCGTAGACATATCCAAATCACTCTGACAAACATGGGATTTTTTCTTTTTAACTTCATTAACACATATAAACAGGCTATTAACAAAATCACCTTGAGATTGGGCTTCAACAGACATACATGAAATAACCCCACATAGGGAGGGAGTACACAAGACCCCGTTATATCTGTATAGCTATACTTACTAGGTTCCTACATTAAGTTAATAGAATATAAGGTTCCTAACTAAGATAAGAAATGACTGATGTTCCATCTCCTATGAAAACAGGCATTTTTAGTTGTAACTGAGCTATCATGTGTTCCATCATGTAAACATGTTTGATTTTTTGCAACCAGTGAGCAATCGTGGGAAGATTAGGCTTCATCCAATTAATAGTTATTATTTTTCTTGCAACCATCAACAGAATATGCATCATATAACATTGGTCAGTGGAAAACAAGTGTTCAGGCAGTACTTCCAGTAAGAACAGTAGCAGATCCAGGAGTATGTTCATTTCTAGGATTTTCTCCATTTCTTCTTTAACATTTTTCCAAAATGTCTGTATTTTCAGGCAGTCCCAAAATATATGAGTATGATCGCCGACCATACCACAGTTTCTCCAACATTTGTTAGTAAAGTTAATTTTAAAGACACACGTTGCCAGTAACATGGGATTTTAAAAGCTATTTTATTATGAAATATATTACACTGTACTGTGTTTTTCCTGTTACTTTGGACAAAACAACAGGAAAAACCTTACAATATGTTGCAATATAACAGCATCACAGACCATTTCCTCAGCTAACAATAGAGCTGACACAGCATGTCCTGACTTCAATGATAATGAAATTTCACTTAATTATCAGTCATAGCAATGGCATTAATATAAAAATGACACTATCCTTTATTGTTAGTACAGAGTTTAGTGAGGCCTGTATCAGAATTAGGATTATTATTGATAGAAGCTTGAGCAAAGGACAGAAGCAGCTGATAGGCAGGGATACACAGTGCTACACGAATACCATGATACAAGCTAATTAAAAATGTATGATATTTTGTTTGTTCAAGTCATTTTTTATTCAATATAGGCTGCATGGAAAGTTATAAAAATCATTGTCCTTTGCATTTTGCTATTCAACTGAATAGTGTATTTTGATAAAATTTAGTTAGCAAGAGTGTGTCTACAATACATGCAGACATCTTTAACTAATGCAGTTTTTGTTTTTGTTATTTCTCTAGCTTGAGGAGTCAGTACGAGGCACCAGCTTCAGCTTGATTGGTCGTTTTGGCATTAACAGGCCCTGAATGTCCATCTCCAAGGGAATCTGGAGATGGACAGAAATTACACATGGAGAGAAAGGAAGTGAACAAAAGCAAACAACACATGAAGTCAGTTGTGTGATTTTAACTCTGGATGAAACAGGCAGTTCAAAAAGGATAGAAATCTCATTGAAAGCACTGATAGTCATGGTGTATGATTTGACATTTGAGTGCACACAGTATTATGCTGTTAAAGGTTTTAAACTGTGCTTTATCGTGTTTTTATCCAAGTGCTATGTCAGGTAATGGCTTTTAATCTTTGGACTGGTAAACTTTCACTCTGCTGACAGGCTTCCTTTGACATTATGTAACCCGCAGTATCAGTATTTAACTTGCAATTTATAATTCATGTATCACATTATTCATTAACCAATAAAAAAATCAAACAAGCGTAAAGGTGAAAATTTGCACTCTTACCTCCGTTTCTTCACAAACAGAGAAACTGAACCTCTGCAGGATCTCCACCACTGCCAGTTTCATCATTAGTAGAGCAAATCGCATCCCAAGGCAGTTCCTAGGCCCTGCTCCGAAAGGCATGTAAGTGTATGGGTCGATACACTCCTTGTTTTCCTTGCTGAACCTACACACACACACAGATGGTATCCTCAGTCCAGGTTCTTGACATTTAAGTGGAATACTACCTGCTTTGGCACAAAAATATAATCATATACCTCTGAGGTTTGAATTCCTCTGGGTCAGGCCACAGCTCAGGGTCCCGGTGCATGGTCCACATGGGTATCAGTACAACCATATCTTTTGGAATCACCAAGCCATTTATCTCTACAGTTGCCTTGCAAACACGCTCTAGGCGTGGAGCAATGGGGTAGAGGCGCATAGATTCATTGATGACACTTTCTAGATACTCCATCTGCAGCAGATCTTGGTACTGAACAGCAGCCTATAGACACATACATTGAGTTCTTGTGCTACTTAGGAGAAGTCCACCATGCTTTCAAATTAGCAAAATTAAGATCTGCAACAACTGTTGAAGAGGTACAATGAAAGTAAAGGTTCAGAGGTACTGAAGAAAAAGCCAAAGTAAAATGTGAGCCTTATGCTAGCCGCTAACCCTGTTACTTGTATATCCTATGACTGCAGTCACTAAGCCCCTCTTGAAGAAGCGTAATTTGGATACTTCAATAATTATACATCTATTTGAAATCTTTCTTTCATAGATATGGTCATTGAGAAAATTGTGTATAATCAAATTAGCATGTTTTTGAGCTCAAATAGTTGTTTAGATAATTTTCAGTCAGGATTTTGTGTTCCTTTAAAATGATTTTATTCATGTCCTTCATATCTGCTTTTATTTTGACGTAAAGCACTTTGAATTGCCTCTGTGTATGAAATGTGCTATACAAATAAGTTTGCTTTGCCTTGCTTTTCCTGTGCTTGCTTTTCCTATCCAATAACTGCAAAGATAGCTGTAAGTTGTTGAATTTAGTATCAAGCAAGTAAATGCATCGCTCATCATATGTCCAAAGACACCATTTCAAAAGACTAAATGGATGCAGAACATTTGTGAAATAAGGTATTCTGAGACACCACTGTAATGACTTTTCTCCACTGCCAATATACCTTGTTAGGGAAGGTGGAGTCTATCTCTTCCTGCAGCCGTTTCATGATGTGAGGGTGTGTTGCCAGATTGTAGGCCAAGAAACAGAGAGAACTACTGGTCGTTTCATAGCCAGCAAAGAGGAAAATCATAGCTTGGGAAAGGATCTCATGATCGCTTAAACCTAAGGTGGTAAGAAGGAGAGAATATTTAGAAGAATTTGAAACTATGTTTCTACTGTGTTGCTGTGACTGATGATGTGTTTGTGCAGGATTTTACCTTTATGCTGTTCCCCTTCCTTGCCATCATTGTTTTTCTGGGAGTCAATCATTAACTGAAGGAAATCTACCCGATTCTGAAAGTAGATGTAGACAAAGTTATTTCTGATTATGCTTCTAAATCGGCACATAATAACAAATGTGCATGCACATTCACATACACAAACATACATACCACATGCTTACTGGTCTCACGATTGGACTTGATTTTCTGCAGTGCAGCATAAAAGAAGTCTGTCACAGCAGTAGGGAAAAAAGAAAACTCCAATTTCTCAAATACAGGACCAAGGAAGGGGAAGAAGGCTGGATTCACAAAGGACATATGAAAAACAGGTACAGTGTTTACTTTGAACAACTCCAGTACTTAGCATGTATTAGTATTTTAGGTTTACTAGCTAGGTGGAGGACAAATTGTAAACTGCTGTACCAACAATGAGGAAGACAGGGTTGAAAAGGTCAAACTTCAGCATCTTCTTGATGTTGGTAACAAAGGGGTCTGAGGGGTTGTTAAGTGAGTCTAAGTCTACACTGAAGGATGTGCTGGTTACTACATCCATACTGTAGGGTCCAAAAAACCTAAAACCCAAACACACACACACACACACACACACACACACACACACACACACACACACAGGAACATCACAGCCTACCCTTTATCATACCCTTTATCCTTTCAGCTTTTCAGGGTTGAAAACATTTGACCTTACTCATTTTTTGGAACATCTTCATTTTTAAAGAAATATATTATATTGGGTTACAAAGTGTTCTTACTCCTTCAGTTCTAAGGCTTCATCCTTGTCAGACTTCTTTTTCATGCTGTTGATCAGGTTAGCAGAGTGGCGCTTCATTATGTCAAACATCTGAGGCACAGAGAGCAACAGAGACACACAGACCAAATAAAAAGATGATAGAAATGTTATGAAATTAAAACTTAGATACAATGTGATTTCGGCTAGTATTAAGAGCTTGGTAAACTGGTTTCTTTCAACATGCAAGAAAGGAGAAGGGAGTGCAGGAAGGAGTGGTTAGTACCTCTTTCAGTCTCCCAGAGGTGAAGGAAGGAGAAAGAACAGCACGGATTCTCTTCCATTGCTCATCCTCAGCTATGGACACAGCATCATACAGTGGGCCATTCAAACGGAAATTCTAAACGGAATTAGGAAACACCTGTAGATGCTTTTGTACTTCAAGTAAAACTCACCAAACATATGACTGAGTGTGACTGAGTCAAATAGTGAGTGTGGTTACTCTGCGATTGGTGAAGAGAGAGTAGCACTCCTTTATAAGAACTGCTTTTATTGTGGCAGGATCTGTAATACACAGCACTGGCTGACGACCATCATAGATGCTAAATATGATGAGAGGAAAAGAATATGATGTACATGTCCACACAGATAGAGAAGGTGTTCAGACAACATGCAGGAATACACAAACACACATACAGCGAGCAATGTGTAGACTTACCCCCATGTTTTTCCATATTTCTGGAAGCACTCTGTATCAAAGTTAGTGAATCCCTAGTTATGGAAACAGGCAACAGATTAAGATGAATTGTTTGATAAAATGTTTTCACCAACTTACAGACCATTTTAATCAGTTTTAAAAGAATCAATCTGCATCTTTAGAAGCTTTTGCATTTAAAAATTATTCAAGCAAGTAGAAGAAAAACCACAAAAATGTTATCAATTTCAGTAGATAATCAGGAATCAACAGTGAAATACTGATTTTATGCTTGACGTTGAATGAGAAAGGTCCTGCTGTAAGCCTACAGTGCTCTAGTATTGAACCAGAATGAGTTTCTGATGCTTTTCTCACAGTAATTTTTATATTCTCATATTTTTTCATATTGTAAATTGAACACCATTAGATTTCTTACTATTGGCTAACTTGAAAACTACTTCTAACATCATGATGTGCTTTTGGTGTTATCATTCACATTTTATAGACTTAATTAGTTAGGAAATTGAAAAAAAAAATCTATATATTACTTTACAATGAAAATAATAGTTGGTTACAGACCATGAATATTCCTGATGCATGCAACCCTCTCTTAAAATGTAATCCTAACTGTATAACTGCTGCTTTAATCTACTTTTTATGATTCTATGTACATACTGTTCTGCTTTGATGCAGATTACTTTTTTCCTTCTAGTATAGGTATAGTTTGTCGCTGAATCAAAATTATTCCTTCTAAAGAGCTTAACATGCCACTTTCCATAAGAAGTCTACACAGACTGTTACAAACTCATGGGAGATGGAATTAAAATTATCAACATGGATTTAATTTTTTTTTTTTTTTTTTNTTTTTTTTTTTTTTTTTGTCACATACAGGAGCAGATTCCATGCAGTGTAAATAGATTTTCCCAATATCAGACGCTAGTTGAAGAGAGGCTGATCTGGAAGTGTTCTGATATTATGTTTGTACACTTTTTATAGGCTTCAGCTACTCTGTCTTTTTTAATGATCTCATTTTGCCAGATGTTTCATTATACATCACTCTATTATGCCTGCTATATCTCCTTGACAAGTTGTATATACAAACCTTTCTGTACTCCAGCATGGTGCCAAAAAAAGGGATTGGTTTGGGACCAGGAATGCCAAGATGCTTAAAAGTTCCATATGGCCAATAGGCATACCTGTGTAAAACAAACATGGAGAAGAGAACAGAAGAGGAAAAGAAAAGAAAAGAAGAGAGTTTTAGAATTTCTATATGTAAATCATAAAAACACACAAAAGACTCTTACAAAAACACATTAAAAACATTTATACAAAAACACATTTAAAAAAACACTTATTCAAAAACATAAATACATAAAATTGAACCTTACACCAAGATTAATGTGATCAAGGCAACAAGGAGCGTCCATGTCTCAGTGGAGAAATAGGGAAAGAAGCCCATCTCTGTGTTTTCTCTCTTCACTCTGTGGTTGCACAAGTTTCATAAGCTCCGACTCCCGACCAAAGCCTTTTATGTCACTGCATATTTCCTTTTGCGTGAGTCACAGGAAAATGGGTGGGAGGTGAACCAATGGTGAAAACGCAGCATCAGGTGAACAGAGGACGGAGCAGAATCACAAATAGCATTTTATTAGCCATATCTTCTGAGACATTACACAATTTATGACCTAAATTATAAAATTGTCCATGTTGAGAAACATCACTTTTTTTTTTTTTTTTNCTTTTTTTTTTTTTTGCTTTTCAGTGTAGCCTGTTTATCACTTATTTATAATTCAAATATTCCAGATCTAGCTGAAATGATTCTGACTGATTCAAATAACCTCTGATTGTAATATTTTAAGCAAGTACTCATCACTCCTAACACATATAATAATTCACCAAATAGTAAACAAAGTGTAGATTGTGATATTTAACTATTTACACCACATTGTGCGTACATTTTGTTACACAAGTAAGTAAAGTTTATTTGTATTGCACCTTTCAAGAGCAAAGATCACAAAGTGCTTCACAAGGATTTAAAAAATTTTTTTTAGATGTGTATTATGGAGGATTAAATGCCATTCCTGGTTAAGATATGTTCTTTGTTTCAAGTCTACAAAATACAAAGAACGTAATTAAAAAAAAATATTTTATTGAGGAAATTTTCCTGGTCTGTGCGTGTACACACACACACACACACACCCACACACACACACACACACACACACACACACACACACACACACACAAACACACACACACAAAGAGAAAGCATAAAGACATGTCCAAACAGGGACCTAGACTTGGTTATGTGTGGGTGACAGGAAGGCATTATCTGTCCTTGGTTTCTCTCAGGATTACATCAGACTCAGGGGACAGAAGGGGCAGGATTTGTAAAGTCGAAAACAGACCACGCCTTCTGTAAGTGGAACAGTCAGAGTCCAGTATAAACTGAGAGTGTCACACTTGAGAAAGCACCATGGGATTTCTTCCTTTATTCTCCTTTGAAACATGGACTCTTCTGATAATATGCATCAGCATCTTTATAATGTAAGGCAATACACTTTAAGCATATTAGATTATGTTACAGCTGAAATCTGCTACAATTCAGGCTTACATCAGTACACCAAAGTCTTAGTTGCTGATGTAAGAGAAAAGGAGCACAAGACAGATGAAAAGTTTAATTGTGACCTTTGACCTTCAGGTATGGCCACTGGACGTTTGGAATATTTGAGAAGGCTGGAATCCCTTGTCCCAAACCGGTGATGTACTGGGGCACAGTTGGCAAACAGAACAAAGTATGATGTTATGATTCCTACTTCTGTTATGGCCAGTGTTCTCTCTAGAGTAGATGGTAAAGATAAAGATAATGGTGATGGTAATATTATTAGATGCAATAAACACATTCTTCCATAGATTTATGTGTTCTCTGTTTTAACAGGTTTACTACTTAGGTGACTATGAGTCCTTTCAAAAGTATGGCAGAATATGGGGGTGAGTCCACAAAAATTTTAAGGTTTATTCATGACCAATGACACAACTAAGAGTGCAGTATGTTTGTGTGTGTGTGTGTGTGTGTGTGTGAAATAATCTCTTTGGCAAGTTTTTACTCTTATACTCCTCACTGCAGTTTGCTTTTAGTTTGCTGCTGTCAGCAGTGCTTTTAAATGAAATCCTATTCTTCCTAGTGCACTTGATTTAAATAACTGAGGACAAAACTTTTTTAAATGCCTAAAATTTAATTTAAAAAGAACTTTCATAACCGTGTTTGCATAAATGTTGACTAGGATGTATGACCTCAGAAAGCCAGTGCTGGTGGTAATGGATGCCGACATGGTGAAAACCATCCTGGTCAAGGAGTGCTTCTCCTATTTTATCAACTGTCAGGTGAGAACACACAAGATCAGCAATGACTGGAGTGAAAGGGACTGAAGGACGAAAAATAATAAAAAAATTACCCCAAGTGCTTTTGCTGACAAAATTACCAGTACTAGGGTGTATACTTCTGCCTAGGCTGAACAAGCCTTGACAAAATTTATCTTGTCATTAAATAAAATCAGTTTATTTGTATTGGTACACCACATTGCCACCACTACACTTTAATAGGGAGATTCATCCTTTATCTAGGGCTGGCACAGCATTGGAAGTCATACCTGCTTGGTGTGAGGCAACGGTGGTAACCACTGGACCAGTGTGCACCCTGAAGAGAAGAAATGGTTCTAATAATAATAGGACTTAATTGTTTTACATTCAGCTTTAAAATGTATCCAGACCAAATTGCACCAACTATCTATCTATCATGGAATAAATATGACTGACTTTTTCATTGAGATTGGATTTTTGGAGAAATTGACAAAAATACCTCCAAATGCCATTTTAAATATTCCTGCACCTGGCCTTGGTCTTGGTCTGAATCTGAACTGGCACCCAATTTTAATGGGTTCTTCCTGAGGCCATGCCTCACCCATACAACAAGTTTAACCAAAATTGTTACAAACATTTTGAGTTCTTTTAGAGTCCTGCTAATAAGCAAACAAGTCAACAAATGCAGGTGAAAAGAAAACCTCCTTGGTGGAGGAAAAGATATAAGAAATGTAAATATCTCATCCCTACACTGTTGTGTATGAAATTTGATGCTAGGCAGGTATTGGTATTTAAAATTCCCTATACACGAATAGTAGGCAGCAAACACACATATACACATACACAAATATGTATGTGCTGACTAGTATGCTTCTTTAGGAACTGGCTCTGACAGGGGACCTCTATGATGCAGTAAATTTCGCTGAGGATGATGATTGGAGACAAATTCGGCATTTAATATCCCCCTACTTCTCCTCTGGCCATATAAAAGAGGTAAGAGCTGTAATTCTGAATCACTACATACTCTTCATACTTAGTTTGATTGAAGAGAATCCCCTCTTAAGTTTCTATATTTGTGTTCATTTTTCTCTTTTTCCCCCTCTCTCTAAGCTGTTTAACATTATGAAACACCATGCCCGCAAGCTGGTAGACAGCCTGAGTCCCAAGGTGGACAATGATGAAGTTATTAGTATAAAAGAGTGAGTAATACCATGCAAAATCTGGTTTTCCTGAATCCATCATATTCCTTTTGACAGAACATATGTAGATTGATTTTTGGCCCTGACTACAGACACAGCAAATATATATACTCAACATATTACAAATGCTATCATGCTAACTCCAGGTTTAATATACACAGAGCTTCATTACATTAGTATCAGGCATGTATCTTCTGGGATTGGATGCAGAGAAGAGAGCAGATAATAGTCTTATTAGTATTTATTGTTTAGTATTTAATCAATAGTAATATGATGAGTGTAGAGTTCAGATTTAATCTTTAAAGCTACAATAACTATGTAGTTATTAATTAACTTTGGGGGCAGAAAAACCTCCAAAGAAAGCTGACAGACACACTACCTTGGCTTGTTACTGTTAACATGACGAGCCACTGGAATAATGTTTTAGCTTGGAAAAACATCTGGCTCTTTAGTTTGATAAATTCTCGACTTTCTTCATCAGCTACTGGTTCACTTTGTCTCTCAGTTATTTTGTGCTGAACAACCTAACCATGACATTTTGTAAATCAGCTTACAAACATACAATGAGGACTATATAACAAACAGGATGAAACTTGAAATTTGGGGAACTAGTTTCATTTTGTGTTTTGTGTGTGTATCTAAGCTTCTTTGGAGGCTACAGTATCGATGTGATGGCAAGTTCCTTATTCAGTGTGGATATGGATTTAATCAGCAACCGTTCAAGTCCCTTCATCACCCATGCCAGCAAGCTGTTTAGATTCCCTATCCATCTTTTCATTTTCCAAGGTACACCAAAGCTAATACATCCCATATACTGTATATTTCTTTGTTTTGATAAAATCACCATTGTTGATAATTACATGCAGAGCTAGGGAGAATTGGTGAAATCATATCTAACGTAGCCCCCTCCCTCTTCCATCAGCATTCTTTCCTTTCTTTGTTCCTGTCTTGAAAATGCTGGGGTTCTCCTTTTTCCCCAAGTTTTCTACTGACTACTTTCGAAGTCTTCTGGAGAAGATCAGGGCAGAACGCAGCAAGAGCTCACATCAGGTCTGGACAAAACACACACATGCACACCTAAAACATCACAGCATACAAACTAATTGTTCAAGTTGTTTTTTTTGTCCAGACATGGAGAGATTTCCTTCAATTAATGATCAACTCTCAGATGACCAATGGTCTTGTAGGGAAAGAGCAAAATAAGGGTAAATTCATGGTGACATCACACACAAACTTATTCATATACATAAAGATGCACATATGAAAGGTTTTACACCTCCTTTCATCTTCCTCCCATTCTCTGTACCCCCCTCTTCCTTGGCAGGTCTTAGTGATCATGAGATCTTATCCCAAGCAACAATGTTCATATTTGCTGGTTATGAGACAAATGCGACTACTCTCATGTTCTTAGCCTACAATTTGGCAACAAATCCTGAAGCCATGAGATGCCTGCAAGAGGAGATTGACTCTACTTTCCCCAATAAGGCAGACTCAAATCCCACTGTCAGTTTGTGGTACTGCAGTCATTCCTTCCATGTACACAGTTTTCAATATGACCATTGGTTTCACATGACCACACTTTGACAACAACTACAGGCTCCAGTGCAATATGAAGCCCTAATGCAGATGGAGTACCTCGACAGTGTTGTCAAGGAGTCTCTGCGGTAATGGACATTTTGTGTTTTTTTTAAACATACTGATTACTCAAACACTGAGATGTAAAAGAATCTATGTATTCGTAGCGACCGCCCCAGATTTATGAGGACTTTTAAAGGAAACATTTTGATGTCAGTATCTAGGAACTAAAGAACAACTTTCATTCTACATCAGTGCTTCTCAGATGATCTACCCTTGATATCTCTATTTGTCCTTAGTTGTTACGACAAGACCCAAACAAAATTTATCATAAGGGAAAAACTGTCATTTGTTGTGCAAAAAAGAAGAGCATATTTGTCTCAATAGTTCAGTTATAAGAAATACAAAAAAGTACAATAGGAACTTATAACCCACAGAAAATATAAAGCCCATTAAACCACAGCAGCTACCATTAATTCCTGGGGCTTCCAGAAAGACTTGCATTAAGATAGCAACAAATCACCAATAAAAACAGATAAAACGTTAATCTGCAGGAAAAGGAAAAAAAGGTGCAAAATGTCACTTTCATAAGATAAGAGAATATACATTATCACTTTCAGAGTATGAAATATAAGATGTAAGTAGAAACATTTTACAATTATGGTTTGTAGGGATGAAACAATGACTTTGATTTTTTTTAAAAAAATGTTTAAAATCAGTAATGTTTTGTCATTTGGCTCTACCCTCCAGCTGCACGTCTGGAACGCAAGGCCAAAGCAACTGTCGAGATCAATGGAATCACGATTCCTAAGGACATGGTTGTTATGATTCCACTCTACGCTCTTCACCGTGACCCTGACATGTGGCCAGAGCCAGAGGAATTCAGACCTGACAGGTGAGTAGATGTTTTTTGCATTTGTGTGTTGTTAAAGCTTTCATATTTGTAGAATTTTCATAATACAACAGAGAAATTTCTGATAATGTCCTCAAAACGAATGTCCGCAAAATTTCTGCGTGTATATTTGGAGCATCCTGGGTAGAGACTGCTGTGTTGATGTTGTTTTGCATTAGTTACTGTTACATTCTGAAATCTTACTTAAAGGACCATACCAGCCATTTTACACATTTGAGCCTAATATATTCAATTCTCATACAGATAACATTACTGATAATCATTTCCTAAAGCATACTACTGGAACAGTGAATTTAAAAAAAAATTCTACTTTCCAGACCACCACTGGTTTCAGTTCATTCTGGTACCCTATTAAAATCAACTTATTGGTACTTGAAATGTTCTTGGGATAGGTAATCCATCATCGCGAACATCATGTGCATTCAGGTTTTTTTTTTTTCCTGACATTATGTAATTTTAGTGTTTAAGAGCAATAAAAAGGGAGGAGTGAAGTTATGTCTCCACCAGGGAATATAGTCCCAAAAGAAGACCTACGTTTATCAAAAAATTCAAATGACCATGACTTCATAAGGCTGCTTGAATATTAGCAGGCGAAACATCAATTTTTAAGGTGGGTGTATCACTTTATTTGATTTTGAAAGATTAAGAGATTTTGCAAAATATCAGGAAAGCTGAAATACGGTTTTATCCTTTGGGAAATGATTGTCAGTAACGTAACATGTATAAAAATTGAATATATTAGGCTCAAACATGCAAAATGTCTGGCATGGTCTCATGCATCTAGCAGGAAGAGGCTAAACCAGACCATCATGTCATCTGTCAATCACAAGCTGTAATTCTGATCCAATGGGATTGCCACTGCTATTGCTATTGGAAGCTAGTTCAGAAGTAGTGTTTCAATTAAGGCTTATTAATAAGAGACTGACCTCAGAGTGAGAACTGCTGATAGCTTTGAAGCTAGCTCTGAGCCTGACCAAAAGTATCAGTTAAATTAAAGTAGGACTGGTGTAGCAGTGTAGGCTTCCACACACAGTTGCCTGTATTAGGTTTATACAATAAAACCTTTGAGGAATTCACTAAACATCTCATATAGTAAAGCAATAATGAATAAATTTTAATGTTTATAAATTATTCAAATGTGACTTGCCAATTTTACAAGATTTATGCATCAAAATGTTTCACTATCCTAATCTTTAATGCCATGATTGTTGTCCTAGATTTAGTAAGGAGAACAAGCAGAATATTAACCCATACTCTTACCTGCCATTTGGGGCTGGGCCAAGAAACTGTATTGGAATGCGGTTTGCTGTGGTGATGATAAAACTGGCCTTGGTGGAAGTTCTGCAGAACTACAGTTTCTCAGTCTGTGAGGAGACAGAGGTGAAACTTTTAAATCATATCTACATGAGTTATTATACATTATAAAAATATGCAGTATAAATAGTAACGACGCAATGCATTTGGATCATCATACATTTGACAATCAACACTTGCAGAGTGGGAAGTTCCTCATATGCTGATTTAATGAATTGATCCATTGCACAGATCCCGTTAGAGATGGACCACGTAGGCCTTGTTGGACCCCTACGGCCAATCAAACTGAAGCTGTTGACACGTTCTGCTGCCGGCGAAAATATGGACAATTACAACTAAGCAGATATCTAGTGATCAAGACACGAGGACAGTTTACATTCATTAATATTTCTTCAGTTATGTAGAAATCATTTACATGATTGCTTCACTATAATATTATGAAGCTATAATAAATTAAGACAAAAAAACAAAACAAAACACTGAATTAGTGACTTTGAATGTGCAATATTGTTGACTATGGATTCTAGGGTAAAACACCCAATAGCTATTGTCATTTAAGTGGTAATATTATTTACATGAAGCATTAATTCTTTAATAAATTTTTATTTTACAAGTATGCACCCTGCACAGGTGGTGAGGGCGGTGCCATATAAATGACAGCGCAGCGTGCATGGTGGGGGAAGATGGGTACAGCAGATACTGTCATTGACCTCAGCCTCAGTCTGCAAATTCTCGGTTAAAGTAGAATAAACAAATGTTAATTTTCTTTTTTGTTTCTGTTGATTTTTTACAATAAAACCGCAAGCAACCGTGAATACTCTCTGCATCATTTTTGGAAAGAAGGCTGTGAATCCTGTGAGTCTGACACACTGCACCCGTACTCTCCATGTGGTAAAAAACAATAAGACAACTGGAAAATGGAATAAGGTCTAAAGGAGAAACCCAAAGCAAGTTTTTACCACTACACTAAAGAAAACGCACAGAATACACTCAGAACACAAAGTGTACACAAATTCCAACCTTTTCTCCTCTAATGTGACAGTGCTAACCAGTGTCACTGTAGCTCCCTTAACAGTAAACCATGTAATTATAAATTCAGAAATACAAAAAAACAAAAACAAACAAACAAAAAAAAAAAAACCCCACTCAAAAATATTTTTTTTTAGTTCCCTCTTTAATGTTGGATTTTCACTGTAGGGATTGGTGTACGTGCATTGTTTGTGTACCAGAAGGATATTTATGAAGTCACTGTTTTAAAAGGTGCCTTAAAGAGTGATATAAAAGGTGAAACTGATGAATTCTTTGAGTAGCTTTAGGTGTCTAATGGCTGTGCTGGCTCACCAGCAGCGTTACAACACACACTTAGGCAGAAAGACGGACCCTGCCTGAGTATCTGAGGCTGAGTGTCTCAATCTCAATCTTTATTTTATCTGACATTTATCTGTCTTTAACTATCTTTTGTTTAAAAATATAAACTTACAAAGCACTTACAAATCAAATAGTTAACTGAAAAGAGGATCTTACAACATTAATGCCAGAACTGAAAGTTTCCTTCTTCTAAATCTGAGGTAATAACATGACTGTGTAACCTCTGTGCTGATATTTTCAACAGTGACAGCTCAGTCACATGTTTGTGTAGGTGGTGGAGTGTAATGAAGTGAGAATATGGGTGGAGCTCTCATTGCACTACAGGTAGGTAGGAGTTCACTGCAAGTTATGTCATGACATTCAAAGACGTAACTTATCAATGTAAATCTTTAACACAGTTACAGCAATCACAAGGGAATTTATAAAAAACGTTATCTGTTAAACATCTGAGCCAAACTCTTCTCACTCCCAACTTTTAAATGATAGCAGAATAAATGTGAAAAAAAAAAAAAAATTAATGCAATGGCAGTAAATAATGTGTTGAAAGCAAACTGTGTTCACTGGCAAACATAATCACAATAAAGCTGAAATTGATCCGGCTTGTTTATTTGGTCGTTACATAACCAGTATGCAATGGCGTCACTCATTCCATAAAGGAGCAGGGTAATCAGCTTTGAGGTAGAGTCCAGTTTGTTATATTGTGATAACAAAAACAAACACCTTCTCATGCTGATATCTCACAGTATAATGTACAGAAAAGAATCTAACCCTGCGAAAAATGTCTACCAGTGAGAAAACAGACGAACCTAATAAAACGTGTCATCACAGTAGATCTGCCTGATGTGTCTGAGTCTGATGATGAACTCATTCTATGAGCAGATGTCAAAGATAAAAAGAGGCACGAAAATCTCTTTCCCAGTTCTTGTCCTTTTTCTCCTTTCTGCTGCTTTCTTCATTCCTCTTTCCTCTCCCAACCCTCTCCTCTTTCTGCTTTGGTGGCAGTTTTACTGCGTCATGATCTCTGGATAGGAAGTGAGTAACTTTAGCTCTTTTCGTCGGTCCGTAACCTAGGCCTTTCTGGTCTCTCTTCAGCACAGTGGGCACAGGCCGCTTAGGCCCCGCTCCCTCTGGGCCCAGGCCAGCCCCTGGTTTCCAGCCACAACGGACCATCATTTTGTAGCCTGTGCTGGAGGAGGGGAGACAGTATTGGGGGGTGGGTGGGGGACGCCGCAGACTGAACTGATGCAGTGTGGAGGAGAGATGTGATGACAGACTGCCGCTGTAATGGCTGTCACACACATCACACCACTGCGACTGAGTGGCGCTGGGGACAAAAAGAATAAGGAAAAAAAGTAAAATCCAGATTCTTTTCTACTTGTAATTTTAGAGTAACAGTAAAAGTAAAAATATTCTTTTTTTGGATGTGTGTTACAGTTTGTTAGCTTGTGTTGTAATATTAGTATTAAGTCAAAGGCAAAATCTGGATTTGCCATTTTGACCTTTGCCGTTTAGACTTTTGGTCATTCACATCTCACACACACACACACACACACATTTATTTAGTGATTAACCAAACTTGTTATCCACGTTTGGTTAATCAGTTTAGCTAAATAAAACATGATTCTTTTGCACCTTATTCTGCAATAGTCATGCAGAGTGGCTGAAGCCTGCAAAGACTAGACACACCACATGTTGAATGTTTTTAAAAAATTCATTTTTGTAAATAAAGTTTGCTTACATTTTCATAACTGTTGTGCTTGCATCTGTTTTAACCAAGTTACACCAACTGAGTTGTTGTCGCGTTACATAATTTTAAAGACGCAATGAAATGACAGGTAAAGCGTCTTTAGCTTCCTAATCCATCAATGAAATAGGATGATGGGGATACAATTCATGAGGGATTTATTTCAGTAACTCAAAAGTGAGCATGACTGAAGTAGAGGGCATGGAATCACATGAGCATGCAATCACATCACTACGTTCTCTGTGAGGCAAATACAGTTTATGTAACTTCATGCTGCCTGACAGGTGAGAAACAGTCCATGCAAAACTGACTGTTTATGTGGTTTATCTGGCTGAATTCTGGCTTAAACTGTACAAGTGTGCTAACCTGCTGTCAGGCTGTGTGTCTCTCTGTGCACTTCTCCCGAAGTTCTCCAGCTCCTCAAGCACATCACGGTGGCCCGCTGGGGAGAAATAACCAAAAGAGTTCAACTAAACAGTATACGAATGCACAAATGTTAGTAAGAGTCACACTTGCAGCAATATACCTGCCAATGCCAGGTCCTTGGCATCCCTGCCCAGTGTATCAACCACTCCGACCCACGCTGCTCCTTGCTGCAGCAGCAGCCTCACTGCAGCCCTCTGGCCTGACCAGCAAGCACACATCACAGCTGTCCAGAAGAAACTGTCCTGAAGCAGAGAACACAGACGCATTAATGAGGGATTTTTGTTTTTTTAACAGTGCAGCTTTTTAGGTGGCAAAAAAAAGGGCCACATTCAATGAAAAGTATCATTGCAAAAACTGGTTTACAATTCAGAGGTTAACATTTGACCTCACTGTTCTTTTATCCAAACACACAGAGGATAATTTACCTGGAAGTTGATGTCCACCCCCTTGGAGACCAGCTCTTTCATGCCAGAGATGTCCCCCTCATGGGCACAGCGCAGCAGTCTGAGACCCTGCAGCTCCTTGGTCCTTTCAGAGTTTCTGCTTTCACTTGCTGTGGCTTCTCTACTTTGGATGTTTCCACCTTCACTAATTGTCCCAGAAGTTGTTTGGTCTCCCTGCACCCCTCCATCACTGATTCTCCCCCTCACTCCTCTCCTGGCTGATCTGTTTTTCTTCTGTTCCTTCCCGTGACGTGATTTACTGATTGCCTTCCTCGATACATCATTATCATCCATTAAGCTTTCGTAGAACTGTCTAGCCTCTTCTCCACTAAGTATGCTGTGCGTTTGAGAGCTGGATTTTTCTGATGTTTCTGTCCTGAAAACATCCTGCTCGTTGGCAGGAGTAAAGTAGTTAAGAGCAGTCATATGAACAGTAATCCTCCAGTGGCTCCAGGTATGGCAGGTGGAGTTTAATCACTTAATTCTAATCCAAATACACGACAATTTAATGACCCTCATTATAATTAGAAGTCAGTATTTTTATATATTACATATCTCTGAGTCTGAACTGTAAAATATTGAGTTGAATGAAAGTGAATTGTTTATTTGTTGCTTCTACATAATAAAAAATGTGTTAGAATTTAGCTCCAAAGTCCTAGCCAGCTACCTGAACGTAAGGCTAATTCGGCAGCATTTGTCATTACCCACGTAATATAAAAAACACTAACTAGTTGAGGACACAAATATTACTTAATTCGAAACATATCTTACTGACTAGCGACACATCAATATTCCGTTAATCGTTGTTGTATTTAAAAACAAAACACAAAAAAAGAAGAAAAAAACCCACAGCTGTCTTTTTCTTCCGGTTTGCATGACAAACGGTTTGATTCATTATTTGTGTGCTGCCACCTATGGGCCTGGAGGATAAAAGGCGCTTCGGTTACATGAAAACAAGGACTACTCACACCGTCATGTTGCTGTTTTTCATGATTGAGAAGTTATTTTAAGTTAGTATAGAGCAGTTAATCTGCCCATCTTCATTACATGTATTTTTAACCAATACGCTACTTTTGTTTTGTTACTGACTCATATAGCAACGGTTATTAAAAACAGAACACAAAATAAATAAGCGCGTCCCTTTATATTAAACAGATTCCACTATTCATGTTACCAAATAAGATCTGAAGGTGTCACTTTATCTAAATTACAGAGATATTCCAAAACCGTGTCTGCTAGTTTCCTAGTAATAATGAGGCAGTATCTTTTAGGAATACTACTTATTTCAGTGATGCAGGTACATCACAATAATAAATGAAGACGGGCCATAGTATGTAATCGTTTGTTATTTTGCATTTTATGATATATGCTTTTTTTGGGCTGTCGTGATTCTGGGTGTTTTTATGTTCCAACAGCGACCTCACGTCGATGATGTTGTCATTGCAGCACTCTCCTTTTATCCATGAGTTTTAGGCCTCTGTTGTTGTTTTAAAGTTTATAAACAGAGCAACCTGCCTCAAAAGTAATGCACTAGATAATTACTAGATAACCACAACTACTCAACAAGGACCCGAAGTCGGGTAAATAAACATAACTATGTTGACTAAAATCCTGAAACCCTCTAAATCTGTCAAGTTCATTGAGACTGGTTTACTGCTTTCAGTAAATTAATTTATACGGTTTGTTTAGTTATCCTGCTTCATGTCAAAGGCCTTAAAGCTGCAGCACTGTCAAAGTAACAAGGATATGATCTTAAGCAATTAATATTCATAAAATATTTCACAAATATGATAGCTTATACATATGTAGACAATTTAATTTTATCCTGATTGATACTAATTGTTTAAGAACTCAGAACAGGCGTTGGATGCAACAATGCTGCTTTTTTTTTTTTTTTTAANTTTTTTTTTTTTTTTTACAAATATATCAGTAAAATTGGGTCCCATCAAATAACATATATAATAATATCATAAAACAGGACAAAACAGACAGAATCCACAACCAGTATAATTTGCTGACTGTGTTAGGTTTTAACTGTGGCAATATGAGAAAATATTAACTTCTTCATGTGTAAGCATGTCTTCCTTTGATAAACATTAAACATTGTTCAATACCTTGTGTGAACAGAATGAACCTTTTCTTTATTTGTAAATCGTATCTCCAAATACAGTTACAAAATGTTTGCTTCACAGAGTACACTAAAAGAATGAGATTGTAAAAAGTGAAAAGGAATAAACACAACATAACAACACAGAGTAGGAAGGTCAACAACAAATTGACAGTGACAGCTTTGTTAAAGTGATGACCAGCAGCAGGTTAAGTTTCCTTCTGAATGACATGTCTTAGTGTTATTGTATCTCATGATGCTCAGACTGGGGGAGGGGAAGGGGTGTATGTCTGACTCATCAACAAAGTAAACCTCAGTATGCAATTCCAAAAAGCAGCTTATGATTTCTTCAGTAAACCTGATTTCTTCATCAAATAACTTTGCTGAGCAAAGCAAGAACAGGTCCATTTTCCAGATTTGAGGAAGTTTTGGGACTTTACTCAGCCAAGCTACCCCGATAAACTTGATAAACCTGCTTCCTGGAGCAGGTCCAAGATAGAAAATATTAAGAACTGTACACAAACAGATCACAATCTGTGGAATCCTGGTTCATACGAGTGATGTGGACATGAAAAATAGTTGTAGGTGAAGGATGAGTCTGGCAGAGGGATGAGAATAAATGGGCTACCGGGTCTAAATCCCATGCAGGAACTTCATATTGCAGGTGATGTAATGATCACCTGAGGGAAAAAGGGGACTGACAGTCATAGCAGACTCAAGCTGTCCCAAATTCAATACTACATATTCAGAGAATACAGTATTTATACTATGTATTAGTCTTCATATTATACTGTTTATGTAGTTAGCACATAGTAAAAACATGAGGCTGTTTTGTACCAACAGGAAACGATACCATGCATAAAAAAAGAGGTTTTTATTTTATTTTGTCGTTTTTCAGGTTCTTCCTGTCTCAACACTGGATGGTAGCATTTATCCACAGCATACTCCAAAATCAAGCAAATTCCATCTGCAAATTGACATCATTGAGTGTAATTATTTTACTTTTTTAGTGTTAACATATTACAACCTCAAAACTTCAATGTAACCAGTATGTAGTTTGGAAATGGGACACTGTATAACTGGATGGCAAAAATGAATACTTCATCATCCGCATGAGATTATTTTAACACTAGTACGGCATATACTATAACTGTGGCAAGTGGTTTTGCAAGTTTTAGACCATAAACTAACTTAAGTAATTGAAAATAAAGGTTGTCACAAAAATGAAACCTTTCAAAAATGACCTGACTCTTAACTGTATTACCACAGATGATAATGTAAACTTGTCAATAAACAAAATTAAAAGAAACAAGGAGGCACTCTGAGAATGCATACCTCCACCAAGGCCAACAAATTCCTCAATTAAAAAAAAAAAAAAAANAAAAAAAAAAAAAAAATCTCCCCATTCCCCACTCCCTTGAAACTGACCAATTGCTTTGATAGGCTAAAAACTTCTTCTGGATCCTGGATCCAAAATATGGCAGGGATCACCTCCAAAATTTAATCATTTATTTCCCTCAACATTATCCATCTGTCCCCCAAATCCATCCATAACTTTCTGAGATATCAAATAAGCGTGATCACATAACCTCCTTGGCAAAAGGTTGAAAAAAAAATGTTCATGCAAGTTAATTTCTATACCATACTGCATGAACTGACTTTTCTGCTTGGAAAATATAAAATCAATCTAAAAACCTATGGTATGCTGTATTAAATGTCAGCAGTAAAGTATGCGCAACTTGTAGCTCTCGGGTTCAAATGCAAAACCGCTAATATGGTCCTCAAAGAGCAACAAATCTAGAGTTTTATTGTTACAGTATGTACCTAGTGGTACTTCATCATGTGTCGGTTTCTGTCCCCAGTCTGAGTAAATGTCTGTCCACAGTGGGGGCATGCATACGGTCTCTCCCCTGTGTGAACCCTCATGTGGATATTCAGCTTGTGATTGCTGATAAAGCGTTTGTTACAGCAGGTGCATGAGTACGGTTTATCACCTGTGTGGTAACGCTGGTGCATCTTGAGCTCGGTTAAACGGCCATAGCTTCTCCCACACTCGCGACACGGATACGTGGGTCTCACTGCCATGTGCTCTCTGCTGTGTAGCCGCAGCCCGCTGGACGACTTGTAACTCTTACTGCATTGGGAACACTTGAAGGTTTTTTCTCCGGTGTGGACGTGCATGTGTAACTTCAGGCTGGCAGCGGAGGGGAAGCCATTTCCGCAGATGGAACAGAGGTGAGGCCGTTCCCCTGAGTGGATGCTCAAGTGCTTCTCCAGCTTGTTCTTGTTCAGGAAAGTCTTGCCGCACTCAGGGCAGTTCATTGGTTGCTCTCCTTCGTGTGAGCCCATGTGCTCCGTCAACTCCACCAGTGTGGAGAAAGCGTAATCACAACGACTACACGAGTAGGGCTTCTCTTTCTTCAATTTTCTGTGTTTTAAGCAGTGCTGATCTAGATCTTCCTTCTTTTTAAAGCTCTCAATACAACAAGAGCACTGGTATGGTCTTTCTTCAGTGTGAGTCCGCAGGTGAAATTTAAAGGCTGTTAACTTTAGAAAGATACGGTCACAGTGTGGACATTTGGATTCCCGCCTTTTGTGGACCAACAAGTGTCTCTTGTAGTGAGAAAGCTTGGGGAATTGTTTGTGGCACAAGGAACAATAAAATGGCTGTTCTTTGTGTCCTTGCTCATGCTTCTTCCATGCATACTCAACCTTAAACTTTTTCCCACAGGTGCTGCAGATATAGGACTTTTCATGAACCTCCATGTGTCTTTCTAGTTCTTCTGGAGAACTGAAGGTTTTATTACATTTTGGACAAGTCCCACTCCTTTCTTTCACATGATTTTCCAGGTGTTTGCTGAGGTCTTCTAGGAGGGAGAAGCTCCTCTGGCAATAAGGGCACTTGTAACTTTCGGTGTCTGTTGACTTGCGATGGGTTTCTAAATGCCTTTTCAAATGATACATTCGACCAAATACTTTGCCACAGTCAGCGCAGCTGACAGACTGAGGGTTGGACTTGACCTTGTTGTGTGTTTTGATATGGTTTACCAACAGGCTGTTCACTTTGAACTGTCTGTCACAAATGGGGCATGTCAGTCCTTCAGGTGCATGGGTCTTCCTGTGTGCCTTCAGCTCCAGCCTGTTACCTAAACTTTTCCCACATTTGGTGCAGATATACTGGGTTAACTCATGCTGATTCCTCATGTGTCTGGTCATGTGGTAAGACTGGCTAAAGGTCACACTGCAGACTGGGCAGATGAATGGCTTGTCCTTGGTGTGTGTCCTCATGTGTCTGGCTAGCTTGCTTGGCCCTCTGAAGCGTTTATCAACGCAGATGGGACAGAAATGTCCTTTTTCTTTAGTCTTTGAGATGATCTTCACTGCAGCACCACCATCATGACTTTTAGCTACATCACAGTCCATATCTTCTGTTTTAACACAAATGTGAGACCCTTTATCATGAGCATTATTATCATCACCAGAGGCTAAATCTGCCTGCTGATCCCCAGCACATATGTTATCATGATCTTTCTCATTCCTACCCTGACAATGTTTCTCATTATTACTATAATTATCATTGTTACTTGATTCAGGTTTTTGTTTGTTTACTTCATGAACTGAAACCTCATTAATATCCTGGGATTTCAACGGAGAGACAGGGGATGACAGCATTTGTGGGACGTGGGTCTTCTTGTGAGTCTTCAGCTCCTCATAGCTTTCTAAATTTTCCCCACAGAAAGTGCAGACATGCTGGCCTGCACCATGCTGGTTCCTTAAGTGTCTGGTCATGTGGTAGGATTGGCTGAAGTTCGCAGTGCAGACTGGGCAGGCGAATGGTTTTTCCTTTGTGTGCATCCTCATGTGTCTGGCCAGCTTACCTGCATCTCTGAACGATTTACCAAAACAGATGGAACAAGAAGGTCCCTTTTTATAGCTAGAAATGACAAAGTCTTCATCGTCATCATCATCAGCAGCATCACTTGCTTTGTCACTGCTGTCCTTTTCTACCTGCCATGATGATGATGATGATAAAACCTCATCAACATCAGAACCATTATGTTTGGCTTTATCATTTCCCATATGAGTTTCATCCCCACTGTTAGAATGTTCAGCTTTGTTTTTGGATGAGTTTGATGGGGTTAGAGTTGAGTCTGGTTTTAGTTCTGTCTTTTTCTCACTACGCCGAGGTCTTCCTCTTTTGGCCACTCTTTGGACAGGTTGGTCTAAGCTGTCCCCACTCACTTTCTGAACACCTGGTCCTGCAGATTCGGTTAAAGCAGATTCCATTTCATAATAGTTGTGTTTCTGTCTGGAAGACTTTGATGGGGTTGCTGTTGAGTGTGGCTTGATTTTTGCCCTTCTCTCCCCACGTCGAGGCCTTCCTCTTCTGCTCACTCTTTGAACAGGAGGGTCAAAACCCTCCACACTGTCTAGACTCACTTCCTGATAATAAACTGCTGCAGATTCTATTTCATAAGAATTATCTTTGAGCCCAAATGAGACTGATGGAGTTATTGTTGAGTGCTGTTTTAATTTTGCTCTTCTCTCCCAACGTTGAGGCCTTCCTCTTCGGGTCACTCTTTGAACATGTTCTAAACCACCTACACTGTCTGGACTCACTTCCTGAATATAAACTGGAGCAGATTCGATGCCATAATAGTTATTTTTGCAATTAAGTGAGACTGATGGGTTTATAGTTAAGGGTGGGTTTAATTTTACCTTACTCTCCCCACGTCGAGGCCTTCCTCTTCTGCTCGTTCTTTGAACAGGACGGTCTAAACTGTCCACAATCACTTCCTGGAAACCAAGCAATGCAGATTCAGCTAAAGCTGATTCAATCCCTTTACCAATGATCAACGCTTTGGCTAAGGTCAGAGTCTCCTTCTCTAACAACAGCCTCTCTTGGAGTTGTCTGCAGTTTGTTTTCTCAATCAGCTGATTAAGGATCAGGTTTTCTTGTAAGTCTCCATATTTGCAAGGCTTTACCAATTTTTCTAATGCACAAATAAACTGCTCTACAGTCTCCCCAGACCACTGAGCTCTCTCTCTGAATTTAAGGCGGTATGTCTGAAGCTTTTGACTGGAGGTGAAGTGAACTGTGAGTGCTGAGACGGCTGCTGCATAAGTGGTTTCACTGTGGATCAGCTTTGAGTAGACACGCTGTCCCTCTTGGCCAAGACAGTTCTGCAAAAGCACACACTTAGTAGGATCGACCAACTCAGTACCACCAAGCCCGTCAAGATAGTGTTCAAAAGACTTAAACCATCTATCCCAAGACATGGTCTGTTCACCAGGGACAGGTAAGAACGACGGGGGTGGGGCTAATATTATCAGTAGAGGCTCTGGGAGCAGCTCTGGAGATTGCCGTTTCATTATCCTCTCATCCAACTTTACAGTCACTCCATCCATTCTGGGTGTTTTCTTTCCCCCCAATGAGGCGAAGAATAATTTTAGTACTTCTCTGAATCAAGAATCACTGAATGAAGCGGTCACTGCATGAAAAGCATGTTGAGGATCCTGATGGTTCATCACACTTGGGTCAGTCATAGGAAAACCCTGAAAGACACAAATATAAATTAGTTTTAGGTTCACTTAATTATCAAACTATCAAAAGGAGCCTGCTGTGTGGGTATTGGCTTTCTGCATTTTGGACCTTGGAACAATTGGCTGATAACCACAGTACCCTCCAAAGACTGAAGAGACATACATGCAACTCCAGTTTTCTGACGCTTTCAAACATTTTTTGCACTTTTGACCATGCCTATTTGGTGAGGTATAGATAATCTAACAGGAGAGCTAGGAATCCTGAGGAGAGGTCTCATCGGACAAAACACAAATGTGAGTTATCTAAAGCTGTGCAAAGCTTTCAAAGACACTATTGGGATATTTGCTTCACTACAAAAGCCTCATCTTAAGAAATTACCATTAAAGGACCACACCACCCATTTTGCATGTTTGAGCCTAATACATTCAATTTTCATACACATAAGGTTACTGTCCCAAAGCATACTACTGGAATGGCGTATTGAATTTTTTTTCCCCTGCCTTCCAGACCGCCATTGGTTTCAATTCATTCTGGTACATTATTAAAATCAACTTGTTGATACTTGAAACGTTCTTGGGATAGGGAATCCATTATTGTTAACAAGACGTATATTCAGGTTTTTTCGAAGTTTCGTAATTTTAGCGTTTAAGCGCAATAAAAAGCAGGGAGTATGTCTCCACCGGGGAATATAATCCCAAAAGAAGACTTGCATTTATCGAAAAATTTAAATGACCGTGACTTCATAAGTCTCCATAACTATTAGCAGGCGAAACATCGATTTTTAAGGTGGGTATATCGCTTGAATATTGGATTTTGAAAGATTAAGAGATTTTGCAAAATATCAGGAAAGCTTAAATATGGTTTTATGCTTTTGGAAATGATGGTCAGTAATGTAACATGTATGAAAATTGAATATATTAGGCTCAAACATGCAAAATGGGTGGTATGGNGGTCAGTAATGTAACATGTATGAAAATTGAATATATTAGGCTCAAACATGCAAAATGGGTGGTATGGACCACCTCTGGAAGTAAATAAAAACCCAACATCATGAGCTTCACATTAGGCTGTTGCATTATAATGTCTGTGATTCTGTTTTTTTCTGTTTTTGACTCTGAAATGGAAAAAGTGGGATTATTTGTTAATTACTAGGTAGTTAGAACCATTGGCCAATTTATAAGAAAGAATGGGCATGCTCACTTCAATAAACACATATAAAATAGGCTTATGGTTTGAGAGCTGCAATAGCTATACTTTTTCCATATTGGCCAAGGGAAAAATGCTAAGTAGGCTATTCATGAAAGTGAAGGTAGCTTTCAAGTAATTTATCATATCTTTAGGAAACTGATATTTAGGGTGGAAAATTTTTAGTGCACTGAGTGACCTATAAAGATACTTCCTCTGTTTTGCAGAAAACAACATACCTGCATGTTGCTGTATCAGAGCTTTATCTTTTTCATGATTACATTCAACTAGTGACATGTCAGTTTTAAGAAACACAATACACACAAGGCAATTTTATGCTTTTGTTTACAAAAATCAAAAGCATACTTCTATACCAAACTACCTTGATGTTATCTCTGAATCATAGTGAAAGCAAGATTATTAAAGCTAAATATATCATATCTGTAAAAGTTAGCATCTAATTTTTGACTAGTGAGCCATTTCAGCTTGTCAACTTTTTCTAATAACTGGTGAAGGTACACTGGGCTTTCTCATCGCTGCAACATTAAGCAGATTGTTGTTGTCTTCAGTCTACAGTTAATCTGAACCATATAACAAGACAATTATAGCTCCTTTTTACATCACCTTGTGTAAAAACCCAATCTGCTGTGCATTAATCCAGAGATTACAAGTACTGTCACACCAGAGCACAAACCGCACACAGAACTCTCTCCCTCCCTCTTGTCTGTCAGTTCACTTATGCTTTGATATTTACAGTGTTTTATATTATAAAACACACCCAGTTATACTACTTATACATCATGTAACTGATCTAAATTATTATGATGGACATTAAAACTAACTATATATCAGTTCCTAATAAATATCTGGTGCTGATTTAAGTTATGTCAGTTTTATGGTTTAGTATTCAGAAGTGAGGAGTGAAACATAAAACCGTATTTTAGTGTTCCTGTTATTTTTTTAAATCCTCAATCTTTTAAAATCAAATGTTCAGGTGATACACCCGCCTTAAAATTCAATGTTTCAACTTCTAACACTTATGTATGATTGTAAACCTGACAGTCGTTTTTAATTTCTCGGTAAAAGCCATCTTCTCCTGGGACTATATTTCCTGGCGGAGACATACATCATCTTCTGTGCAGCTCTGTGTTGGATCGGTTAAATAAAGTCACTTCAACAACAAAAACGTAACAGACATTGTGTTTGCTGTGATGGATCAAGCATGTTTTAAGTCTCTACAAGTTGATTTTAAGAGTACTGGAATAAATTAAAGCCAATGGCAGTCTGGAAGGTAGGAAAAAAAAATCTAAAATTCACAGCTAAAGTATTATATTTTGGGAAATGGTTGTCAGTAACGTTATATGTATGATTATATATATTAGACTCAAACATGCACGGTCAGCTGTATGTTCTTTTACAAAGTACTACACAAACTCTACAATATATTCTGTAAGAGCTTAGAGGAGGATGCTAAAAATTAAATCCAGTTTGTTGTACATAGGGAGCACTATTAATCGTGAAAAAAATAAAAAAAGTGTGAAATTAGAAGGAGACAGCTAATCAGACCTCGATGACATCACAAGACATTGTACTGGTGCTGAAGATGGAAATGTTTGAAAAGTAAAGCCACCCCCCCCCCAAAAAAAAAAAAAAAANAAAAAAAAAAAAAAAAAAAATGGGGTGGGGACATTGTAGCAGTGCCCTGGCCACCTGAGAAACCAACACTATAAATTTCAAATGAATCACTGTACATTCAGACAAACCATACATTATTATATACATATGTAAACAATTATTCCTCTTCAGATTTTTATCTATTAGTCAAAATGAGTCTGAAAATCTGGTGATTAAAACAGAGCCTGATCCAGCTGTTCAGGCACCTGCCAGGTGGTGGCCATGGCCACCACAGATGAAAGCTTGGCCACCCAGTGGCTACCACACACAGTACTGACTCTCAGGTCACTCATTTTTTAAAATTTATTTGAATATGTATCGCATGGAATCATTTCTGCCCTGCTGCCTCAGTACTTAGGACTCTATATAGCTGAGCAGACAGACACTGAGCTGGGAGCTTCATGTGTGCTCACGGCTTCAGACTACATTTTACAAGTTTAAGAAGAGACAGGTTTTGCAGTGCACAGCGCCAATGTAGCATATGTTCAGAAATTCCCATTTTCTTTTTGCTTCACTTTTTTTTTCACATTTCTTTCAAAGAGGATAATCAATTACCGTTATTTCTGCTGACCAGACTATTTTTAGATAATATACCCTGATTTTAGCTAAAAGCAAGCATCCTTTAAACTCTACTGAACTGTCGAAACAACATACCTAATGGTGTGTTGGGGCTCATTATGCAGTCACTGATGCCTGAGTGAGTGACTGAAAAAGGTAACATTTGGCCTACAACACTGCAACATGCAGAAAAAACCTGAACAAAACACCTATTCAGGTGCCACCCCAAAGAGAACACTGGTCTCAGCCTGGCCACCCCTAAGAAAATTGTCTGGCTCCGCCNGCCACCCCAAAGAGAACACTGGTCTCAGCCTGGCCACCCCTAAGAAAATTGTCTGGCTCCGCCACTACTGCCTGCATAATGATACCATCACATAAATGGGATCACATTACCGAACACACACACTGATCCTTTTTAAATTCTTATCAAACTTAAGAAGCAGACTGGAATAATTTCGGGAGTACGTGATGTGATAATTTTTTTTTTTTTATATCATTATTACAATTTTTGATATAATTTGGGACCTTGTATGTTAATTTTCTTCCAAATGTGACTGATTATTTTTATTGGGTCCAAGTCTCCTAGATCCAGATGCGTAAGTACTGGATTGTAAAGAAAAATGGCTGCAAACATTGGTGGGGAATATCGGAGAACACATGGGAGAAGTAGCAGAGCCGAGAGGAGCAGCAAAGTAGAGAGGAGGAGGTAACTCACAAGTCACCGTGTGCAGACGAGCTGGATAACGGCGAATTCAGCACGAAGCCGCTAAAATCTGCCCGCGGCCGCTGCTGACCAAAAGAACAGCGTGAACATTTTATTTAGTGTTTGGTAGCGAAGAGATACGGGCTATAACACCTACACGCTTTGATAAAATTAAAGCATAAAAAATAATGTCGCCATGCTAACATTCCTTTTCCGGAGAACACAGAACTCAGACGACAAGAGTACGGGTGCTGCTGTGGTCACCGCACCACAGCGCCCCCTGCTGGCTGGAAGACAATAAGCATCACCGCAACGGAAAAATGCTCCAGTCCTGCAGTCAGATTTTTATTTAAGTAAACAAGTATTATCAGTAAAATGTACCTAAGTACTAAAAGTGAAAGTAATCAATAGTGAAAAAATAGTGTGTTAAGTTTAGTAATTTTATACTTCAATGTTTTCATATCAGTTGAAGAGGGGAAAGAAAGAAAGAAAGAAAGAAAGAAAGAAAGAAAGCAGTCAGGCTTTGTTGTTGTTGATGCTTTTTCAAAAGTTTAAATTCTGAAGTGCTTTACCCCTAACAGCTATTAATCTGCATCAGGTAAATGTAATGAGGTAAAAAAGTAAAATATTTCCCTCGTAAATAATGTGGTCTAAAAGTAGAAGTTTTCCCAAATAAAAATATTTTAGCAAAGTTCTAGGAGCCTACTTTAAAAATGTACTAGTGCACAGCACTTGACCTCTGCACTTGTATGTTTAAATATCACTCACACTTATCACCAGGTTTAAATGTCCTAATTGGTACAACCATAATAAAGAAATATGTTGTATATAATCAAATGTATAAAATGTACAAAATCAAATGTGCTGATAGCTCATTTGATTGTTTGCATGTCAGATCTCAGAGATCCAAGTTACACATTATTCATCAGGATTTGGAAGAGACCTTTGAAAATATGAAGAACCTTTTAACACTAAACTAAAATCAGTTTTAGATACAGGAGGACCTGCTGTTGACTCTCAGAGACTCTTTACCTTGCAGAGTTACACTGTCTGCATTCTGATACTCCATCTGTTGAGTTTTGATGCTGTGCCTGCTGAGATTGATTTTATTTTTGCTTGACCAGGACTGTGTCTGAATAGAAATAAACATTTCTCTATTGGCACTTTAGAATTCACCTACTGTGCTGACAACTGCATATCACCAACTGGAAAAAACAGAATCAGTTTGCAGATTGTCACTAATAAAAACATGACAACAGTCAAATAATAGTCATTAGTCAGTAATATCCTATAAAATCCTATTCAAAATACCTGTGTGCATAATTTGTTTTCTTCTAATGTTACTGAGCAAGGCATTAAACTTGCTACCTATACAGACAATATTCAGAGTAATGAAATAGAGGGGAAAGTCATAGTTTATTTTTCCAATTAATTTTTTAGTATTGGTCATGATTATATGCGAATAATGTGTTTAAGATATACAAAGATTAAAATGTGTATGTGCTTTATAGACTAATATTTGGGTTGATTGCATACTGGATTAGTTTGGATTAGTTTCTTAAAACATATATATTATAAATATACTAATAAAAATGTATTTGGACCCTAATATCTACACAGTATTAAAAGCTCAAGTTAACTATTAATAAATCTGAACTAATGCAACTACTGTAATCAGTTTCCTTGACACTGCAAGTCTGTCTGCAAACTGTTTGCTGCCCTGCTGTCTGGCAGGCGATAATGCAGTATTCGCACAAAAACCACCGATTTAAGGACAGCTTCTACCCACAGGTTATACGAATTCTCAACAAGCTGAAACAGATATGACAAAACCTTTTCCATGACTGCACTAGCACTTTAGATAGTATCATTCTGTTATGCTCTTTTTTATGGTCTTAGGTGTGTATTGTTGCTCTCCCATGGTTTAATGTCTTTTTTTTTCTGTTATGTGATTGTGTATAAGTGTACGGCTCTGAGTAAGCATCTCATTGTTTTTAACACCTGTGTTTTAAACGTGACAATAAAACTGATCTGAACTGAATGCACAACATTACTCAAGGAAACACATCACAGCGACCCTTCACACCCTGAAATGAAACACTTTCATATCCTTATCTTTCACAATGGGGGCACGAACAAGCCTTGTTAGAGACTGAATGTAACAGTTCAGAGCTGCTGTAGGTCAAGTGCCACTGTCTGAAAATATAGCTCTCAACTTTAATGTGTTACAGCCCGGCTTGTTGGCTGCAACGAGACGCACGCGTATACAGTGCAAAAAGTGAATTTATTTACAAAAAAAGGTGGTTTAAGCATAATGGAAATAAAAGAAAAGCCGCCACGCTGGATGAGGGAGAGGTCTGCCACGCTCGCTGCTGCCACACCACCTTTCAGCCTCTCTCTCTCTGAGTGAACACTGGCCTGCTCTTAAATTGCCAAGGATACACCGGGCTCAATGTATCCTGTGACACTGATGATCAGCTCCTGCAGACCAGCTCCCTGCAATAATTAACACAAACAGAGCCAACAGGACAGGCAGAGCTGAGGGGCTGCAACAAATGGAAGCCCCGGGCAGGCATATCCTGCTTTGCTGTAAACTGAAACTTAACTAAATTGTTTGGATTTATCCAGATCCTTAACATCTCACATAACAGGTCCTTCTCGTCTCACTTGGCAACTTCTCTTCATCCTCAGGTCCCATCTCCTTGTGGGGGTCCCCCAGGGTTTAATACTTGGTCCCGCTCTTTTGTCCATTTATATGCTCCCATTAGGCCACATTATCTGAAAATACAATATTTATTTTCACTGTTATGCAATGACATCTATCTTTACAGCCTCCAGCACATCAAATCCTGAATGGCTCAGAACTTTCTCCAGTGCAATGAGAATACATGAGAAATTAGCGTACTTGGTCCACATCACTTTCTACATATTTAGGCTGTTTTGTTTTGTGAAGTCTTACACAAGAAATCTTTAAGTAATCCAGTTTCAACCAACTCTGTACTGTTTCCTGCTTTGAATTAGTTCAGAATGCTGCAACAAGGCTCTTAACATATAAAAGAGAGCCTATATTTATCACTCTGATTCTGGCCTCCTTCCACTGGCTCCCCATTTTCTGTAGAGTTAGTTTAAAATGCTGGTGTTTGTTTGCACACAATGGCCTACCTGTCCCTGTCCCACTGTCAAAGACTTCAAATGTTCATGACCAGGGCTCCAGTCTGTCTGCAGACCCAGAACTAAGAGCCCTGTCGACAAGGCCATCTCACTAGCCTCAAAATAATGGAATTCCTTCCCCCTTCCATTCATTCTTCTCTCTGATGAATCTTTCGAAATTCACCTCAAAACATACTTTTACTCTTTGGCCTTTAAGTGTTCCTGACAGGAAATATTCCAAATGCCTGCAAATGCTGATAATCTGTATATTTTCTTGAAGTTGTGATTTTATTTTCTTTGCTCTGTTCTTTCTTCTCTTGACTTGGCACTTTAAAGCACTTTGATTCAAATGTGTTTATTGTACTATATAAATAAAGTTGAGTTGAACTCCATGATATTAAAGCACAATTTCTAATTAATTTCTAATTAATGGGATTATGTACATTACATTAATCTTTTAATTTATCATTAATGTAATGTACATACTGTCGTGCTAAAACAGACCACACAGTCATACTGTTTAACAATGACCATTTATTCACAAGCTGTATGGGATTTAAAACAAGCGTGGGGGNCTGCTGGGTGGAGGATGATGGGGGAGTGAAGATGTTTAAATTACACAAGCAAAAACTCTTAAAGATGATTTTGTTTGTTTTAACAGAAGTACAAAATACTGTGGGTCCTCATACTTCAAAGTTCACTCCCACTCACTTTAAACAAGAGGGGCACGTTCAAAACAGCCTGTAGTTTGGTTCTGCACTCACTGCAAGTTGTTAGGATTCTTACTGACCATTTATATTCCTCTTACATCTTCTTCTCCAGTCAACAGGTCAGAGGTCGCTGTGAGTTTGCTCCAGTGTTGTGTACTGTTTATTTTGAACTGCACAAACTTGTCCACACAACATACAATAGCACGCAAGTAAAAAGGGTTTCTCTATACAAAATCCATCTTAAAAATATGCACGGATGTACAAACAGTGGCACACTTTGCTTAGCAGTGAACAACAAAGACAAATGAATGGGTTTCTAAAATAAGCACAGACCCACTGACAGACCCATGCTTGTAGGGACGCAGCATTACATTCAGGCACACACACTCAAACCTGTAAAAATGAAGGTAAGTTCAACAGAATCAGAAATCAAATGTGGTTCGGCTCAGTGCAAGCAATATGGCTTGGGAGGCTGGGAGCGCTGATGACAGGCAGTAGACAGTAAAAAATATGGTGGTACGTTTTTTTTTGTTTTTTTTTTTATATTCCAGCTCAGACCCAACAACACAGCTCTCAGAAACCACACAACGGCCTCACTGAGGATGCCTTAAGTGCTGAAGAACCCCACACCCACAGTCCCGCTCCTTCCTTATTAAGTTCAAAAGTAAGTTAAGTTTCTTTTCTTCAGTGTGGATGTCTTTTAAAGCTCGTGGCTCTGCATTTGTGAAAGTGAAGCCTGTCAAAAAATATGCTCCTTTCTGTATCATCTTTACTTTTAAATAATACTCAACCTTTCTCTCTCAGTGGGAGATACATAAATGGCATATCGGAGAGTGTGTGTTTTGTGCACATATATGAGGATACAGAGAATAGAAAACAGATATGTTGTGTGGAAATTCAGGTTCCACTGTTCAGCTTCATCCTCTCCCCTACATTTACACAAAGTAACACAAGTAGTATTTCAATGCACAAAAGCATGCTCTCTTTGGAGAGTCTCTGGTGTAGGTATAAATATCTGATAGTATATGCCAATGTGAATGTGTGTGTGTGCACAAGAGAACAGTAACTGTATGTATGCACAGTGACAGAAGAGCAAAAGAGTCCCTTAACACACACTCACCAGCACAGTGAGGATCTGTGTTAATGAGGGGAGAAGGTGAGTGAGAAGTGCAGGTTTAGTTCTTTGGGCATGAAAGACTATTTCATCACCAGTCCCTCCCACATCTTCCCATCTTGTCCTCCTGCTCCTCTAAAGTCACCTGCTCCTTCTCCTCCCATCCATCCGTTAGTCCAAACACACACATGCCCCTCCTTCATATTGTGTCTTTGTGTGCATTACTTTGTGTAGCTTTTTTTTTTTTTTTTTNTACGCGACCCTGGGGGATTGGTGTTAGGGTTGACGTGTGTGTGCGCAGGCTGGCCCGTGGGTGTGTATGCGCCGCCTGTGCTGTGCTGGGTAACCACGGTCTGGTAGTACGGCTCTGTGTCTACAGTTGCACACTCGTCGTAGCCAAAAGGAGGGCTGATTCCCTTCAGGCCTTTGGGCTGGCGCTTCCAGGAGTTGTAGTAGGTGGGGTCACTCATGTAGTGGTTGACGAATGAGTGCTTGGGTTGCTCATCCTCATAGTCACTGTCTGTCAACTACACACACACAGAAACTGGGGTTTAGATTTTGACATTATACCGGAGAGGCAGATGGTAATAACATCAGATAAACTTTATCGATCCTCCAAGGGGAAATTCAAGGGTCCCAGCAGAAGGGAAGTACCATAAAACACAGTGATGTATTATAGATTCAAAAAATAATATAAATATTAAGACAAACCGTGAGTGCGTCTGTTATAATAGTCTGTCAATGGACTGACTTATTATCATAATATTGCATGTTGGAACTCTCGCATACGAGGCTTTATGAGTTCTGTGATGTACATACATCATGTAAGACACACTGCTTTTTCATAATAGAAAAATGAAATGATAAAAAAATAAATTCATTAATCCAGTTTGCTTGACTATTAAAGTTAAATCATGCTATTTTTTTTTAACAGATTCCTTTGATATTTCGCTGTTAGTTCATTTGTTGACCATAAACTGGAAAACAGATGTGACACAGTAACATTTGCTAGCCAGCTAGGATACCATGGGACTCCTGTTTGATGGATTAAAACTTTCAGCTTTCTAGTAATGCGAATATGTATGGATACATTTCACAGGAAGATGGTACTATTAACACTGTTATCGCAGATTTTAGTTTAAAGAACAACTTAACACAAAATCCCCATTATTCTGAGTTATAAAGTTTCATGTGAAGTTACTTAAGAATGCTCTCAATTGCTTCTGGTGCCAGTTTGGAGGGTTCATTGTGAAAACCGTGCTTTCCCTTTTTACACCATAAAATCAAGATGGAGCTGCTGTCCAGATCTCAAAACGAGGCATACAGCCCATGATCTTTCCATGTACTCCACACCCTTAGGGCCCGAGGGTACACAAGGGTCTATGTCACTATCACTTCAATTTGGGCCATGCCTCTCTATGAAGGCATATAGGTGGTGGAGGGACGCTGGCCATAGTGGACTAGAGTCCCTTTTTTTCAGCAGTTGAATGCATTTTTTTTTTGAATATGTGAAGGAGGTGTAGTCAATTTCTCTTTAATGGTCTAATTCCTGTCAGCCAGTAATGACAGCTGCAATGGTTCAAATTCTTCAATTGCAATGAAAACTGTCTTACATGTGTGTCAGTCAGTTTGACAGCAAGGGACATTAACTCCAGGCCACATTCTTGCTGCGGTCCACAAAAAAATAAAAAATATTAGAACACAGACCATTCATCAACCAAGTCCATCGAATACAGAGAGAGAGAGAGAGAGAGAGAGAGAGAGAGAGAGAGAGAGAGAGAGATACCTCTGACTCAGAGACCTCAGTGGGTTTCTCGGTGAGCGTGATGCTCTCAGTGAGCACGGCTCCATTATAGTTATTACAGATATCCTCATCAGAGTAGTGGAGAACACCTGGACTGGGCCTGGGAGGAGACCTGAACACACACAACACACACACACACACACACACACACACACACACACACACACACACAGTAAATTTGATACATTTTGAACAAAGTCAGGAAGTTGTATGCATGTGTATGTGTGAGTGTACACACTTGGTGCCATTCTTTTTCAGGAAGGAGTTCTTGGTGTTAACTGTTCTGCTGTTGAGCTCCAGAGCAGTGAATCCTCCGTTGTCCAACGTTACAGCTTCCTCCACTATAGTCACGTTCTTACCTGGAGGGAAGAAACCCGTGAGGAAATGGAATCAGATGAAATCAGCTACTACTGAGGAAAATATGCCAATGATGAGCCTTTTACATATGCAGACTGGTTTACGTATGTAAGCTTTTCAGAACCACACACTGACGATGATGGGTGGAAACATGAACAATAACAGCATGACTAGCTGCAGGACTTTGAAGCACAACCATTTTGCAAAAAATCAACAAATTATTGCAGTGACCCTAAAGCCCTGAATGTCATAATTGGGCTGCCCTATAAATACCACACCTGTGCTGCAGGCCTTGTACTTGGAGCGGCGTCCATGAAGCACCAGTGTGAAGACCAGGACCAGAATAAGGATGATACCCACCAGAGCCATGACAAGCAGGAACCACCACTCCTCATAGAAAGGACGGCCTGACAGTGCTGCAGGCAGAGAGAGGAGAGAAGATGAGGAGAAGGAGATTCATTTTGTTTAGTTCACCACTCCGATATAGTTTCTTTCACAGAACTATATCAGATTCACAGGGACATTAGCTTTACTTTTTACCTGAGAAAATCTCACCTTTATAAAATTATCTACATTAAGGACTTTGTGAAATATTGCTTTTTTAATATAAGTATCAGAATTAAACAGAGATATAGGCTATTTCTCAAACACATACTAACTATGACTTAGAACCAACAAAGAGGCTTCAGCTAGAAATCTATTGGTTGCACGAATCTGTCTATAGAGTTAGCAGTTTATAGTATACGTAGCTGCAATAAAATTAGGAAGATTACAATATTCTGTTTTTGTTGATGCTGTCAGAAATGTTTTGATTTTGGTAAATTTGTAAGCTATTAGTTATTGCTGACGCTGTCTGTACAATATTATACTGAAAGGTGTTTCTAATTTTTTGTCCATCCCCGGTTGCATACAGTACATGAGAACAGATTATTAGAAAAATGTGTAAACTGGGTAGTTTTATTCTAAGTACAAATGAGTAATATGCATAACATACTGACAGTCTATACTGTAGATATCTTTGTAAAACCAGCCTACAGGATTCAGCCATGATTTGGGTTTGCGCAGTAAACACAGTTGTAGTTGTTTCACTTTACCTCTAGATGGTAGCAAATGCACATGACAGCAATTACAGTAAAATACAACATTGTATGGAACTGACGAGAAATCCAGCCAACCCCCATTCACAGTTAGATCACCCTGTATTTATCCATTAGCCGAATCTTCACTCTTGTATGTGTGTGTGTGTGTGTGTGTGTGTGTGTGNGGGGGGGGGGGGGGACTTTGCATACCAGCAAGAGCAGCAGAGGCTGTACTTGGCTGTCCGTATCCATAGCGATTGACAGCAATGACTCTGAACTCGTAGCTGATCTCTGACCTCAGCCTCTCCAGAGGTACTGAAACAGATCTACTGCTGGGAGGGAGAAGCTTGATGAAGGAGTCCCATACGCCTTCATCTGGGGGGGGNGGGGGGGGGGGGGGGTGAGAGCGAGAGCGAGAGTGAGATCACTGTGCCTTCAACCTGATGGAGACAATACAATTACAATTTTATGGTGTGAATAATGAGGATGGAATCTACCCTGACAGAGATATGATAAATACAAGAGAGAGGATGCTCCGTTTGAGAGTTACTCCCTTTAAAATGTCAAGATGCGATATGATAAATTGTCAAATTACATTTATGATGATAATGACGATGGCGCTGATGACTATTATTGTTCACATCAGTAGGAGTATCACTATCATTAGCAGTACAAGAATTATTGCACACTCGACTCTCTGCCCTGCATAGCTTAAAACTGCTTGTCATAGACATGTATTCGCTATATTGCGTCTCTGGTAAACTATTACAAAACTGTAACTGACGCGATTTGCATACAAGGTGTAACTTAGCGAAAATGGAAAAAGCTGCACTCATTAAGGTTTTGAAGTGCAGTATTTAGAATTGATTTTAGTCAATATTGTATAACTCTAAATAGAATTAGCAGAAATGATGAAAACATATAAAATAAGTTATGTTTGACCTGTGATGTTTATGATTCAGCTTACCTGAGGGGCGTGCCTCAATAACATATCCAACTACAGGTGCTTCACCTGTATCTCCCTCTGACCAATGGATAGTGAGGACAGAAGAGGTCTTGGTAATGAACATTTCCATAGGAGACCCAGGGGTGCCTTTAGTAACAGAGGTAACAGTTGTTAACTTAATTTGATGGATGCCCCTCCTCCAGCATGTAAACATGCAGAGCAATAGCTGTTCTTACCTTTAATAGGCTGTGCAGTGATGTTGGCATATATGGGTGGTCCATAGCTGACAGTTTGAGCCTGAACACTGAAGCTGTAGGTCACTCCGCTGGTCAGGTCTCGAACCTTCAGCCATCGTTGCCAGCTACCCTTCACATCCACTGTCACCACTTTACTCACCCCTGCTCTCACACAGACAGGTAAAGAAAAAGTCAATTTTCTCCTCAGAAAACTGACTTGAGTGTGTGTGGGTTTACATGCATGTATGCATGTCTACCTTGTACGGAAGCAGTGGGCTGGTAGATGACCCTGTAGCCCTCCAGCTGTCCATTAGGAGTAATTGGAGCTCCCCAGGACACATTGACACTTCCTCCTGTCACCTCTGAGAAGGACAGATAGCTGGGCTGGCTGGGAGCTGAAGACACATGGAGGATGACAGAAGAAATTAGTGTAAAGGAATAAAGGAATTAAAAGAGGCTAAAATAACAAGCTTCTTACAGAGCCATAAGCAATCTAAGCTTTACATAGCTACAGTTTGGCTGGGACCACTCCCTACCAGACTGCAGGGTCCTGGCCCCGCGGGGATCGCTGGGTGGGCCGTCTCCAGCTGTGTTGAAGGCGGTCAGCGTGATCAGGTAAGGTGTATAGCTGGTGAGGTTAGCCAGGTGCACACGAGTGTCTGGGACAAAGATCACCTTCACCTTCTCACTCTGGTTCTGTTTGTCCCTCTCCCAGTAGTGGATCTGTAGCATTGAAAACACTGTCAGCAACCTATTATCTATCCAGTATGATCAATATAAGGGAGTTGTATCTTATAATTTATAACTCCTAAAATCACTTTTTTAGATATAATGCACATAAATGTGCAATACAAGGAAGCGAATATTGAGGAACATGACTGTAGCTTTTTGGCACCTTATACATACCAATATATATCTGTGGTTAAGTTTAGCAGAATAAGGTAATATCCCTGTGCTGATGAGAGAAATGTGTTATCTAACTGGCTTTAAAGAAAACAAAGCATTCTGACAACAGCCTGAGTGTGTGACTTCTATAGTCTAGGTCATATAATCTAATGAAATAGGTTGTATATAATGAAACAAAGGAGATAAAAAAAATATATACCTGATATCTTGCCTTCAGTAAGCAGCCTATATAAATGCATGTATGGTGACAGTATTTGTTGAATACATTAACAGCTTACTTTAGCCCATACCATTACAAGGCAGAAGCATATCGGCTTTAATATTTCTTAGACTAACAGCTACTTGAAATAAATCCCTCCCTGTGTAAATCACTGCATATTGCTCTTCCTCAGCTAAACGTAGAGAAAACATCTTCATCTATTTATGGAAACTGTTCTGAAGTAGAGGAGGAATAAATGTGTTTTCATAAAATCTAAAAGATTCACGTACTATACAACAGCTGAGCAGGAGAGAGAGGAGAGAGGAGAGAGGTTCAGTTTAACTTGGGAATTGAAATACTCAAAAACATATGGCTATCTCTGAGCATACTAACTGTAAGGTTACAGAGGTGATTCAACATTATGCATTAGAAATGAGTCAGCAAAAGTATCTTGTACACACAAGAGCCCTTACAGTGAGAAAATATCCACTACAGATCCCACTGTATGCCGACTTATTGCTATTCATTTAAGTTAATTGTTGAATATTGATGAAAACGGACAGAAAATAAGTAGCATTATGTACACATTTGAAGGATGCGATCGCAGCACATGAAAATGTTCCCTGATCAGCATACAACACCTATCAACCACCGGGGAACCTAATCATGTATGTACTTTATCAGATCATTCCTGTTGTAATAAGATGATGAAATTGGGGCCTTCATAAGCAGTGGCTAGTTGGTCTAACAGCAATTTTCCCAGTGGATGGGTCGATGTATGGACCAATTGCTGTCCAACAAAGCTAACATTGACCTGCAGCAGCATACATTTACCTCTCGTTTTTCTTGCTTGTGTTGTCCTCAAATAGTGCTGGGAATATGGAATTGTAAGTTCATGATTGATTAAGAAGATGGCAAATACCATCAAAGATACTGAAATTTGGTTTGGGGTTTCAGTATTCAGAGCTGTGTCAACATTTTTTTGCAAAGATGATGTATTTTAATCACAGTTTTTTTTTTTTTTGGCAAATAACTTTATTTTAACTTTTGTTGCTCATGTAAATGGTGGCTGCCACATATATTCATTTTCTGCAGCACAAAACATATCTGTGTTGTTTGGTTTATAAAATAAAATAAAAGCCACCAAAAACTCTGAAGTAGGAGCTTGTGAGCAGCACTGGAGGGCAGCATTATACCATCACTCACTCCAGGCTCTTACAATGATGAGATACAAAATTATTCATTCATATTTTGAATCTAAAATTAACAGTCACCACATTAGTTGGTACTTAAAAAAAAATCTACAAAACAGGTGATATATCTTGTCGTACTCTGTTTTGATGAGTAGAGTTGAAAGTCCAGGATATTTGTTTATCCAGTCCGTGTTACACGCTTTTGTTACTGCTATTTTGGTTTTCAGTACGACTGAGAGGTAATCATGATTAGTCTAAAATACATGTTAAAATTGTAATTGCTGAATATGAATATGATATGATTTGATAAGATAAAAACACACAAATGAAATTTCAATGACCCTTTGTTAAAATTTTGATTTATGCCCTGCAGGCTTGATAATGAAAAATATCAGTGGGACGTTGGCCTTACCCAGGAGGAAACCATTTTATCTTTTCCAGCTGTTTTGTTTTGTCTGTTATAATTCTACTAAATGACTCATCCATTTGGTAGGAACAGCATGATCCACTTTCTCTGTTGGCCACAAGAAATCTTTCATTTATTTGCGGTTTCAAAGTTTCCCATTCTGCTGATTCTTTTTCAGCAATTAAGTATTTTAAAAACTCTTAAAAGAAGAGGCTACAAGGATGATTGTGCAGTTCTGAAATCTTTCAACCAAAGAAATACATTTGCAGAGTTTACCTTAAGTCTTACAGAGATTCAAAACAGCAGTCATGGTGTTTTACACTACTCATCCAGCAGAGATGATGGGGGTGGAAGGGTGGGGGTNGGGTGGGGGTGGGGTGGGGGTTAACAGAAGTCAGCTCCGATAAAGTCATTAAACATTCTTTCTTTACTCTTTTCCTCTCATCTTAATCTCCTTAACTCCCTCTACCTTGTACTATTGCACTCTCTCCATGTCCATCCATCTCTGGTTTAACTTATTCCCTTGATCCTTTTCTCTAATCAGAATTCTACAGGGATCCAGTACTCGTCTCATTCCTTCACTGTGCAAATATTACACTCCGTCTTTCTTTTCCCTTCTTTTTTTCCTGCAAAAATCAATGTGTCTACAGCAGGACAGATAACCTTGTGTTTGAAGTTCTAAGAGTGAGGGGGTGGGACTGGGGAGCTGAGGGGGAGAGACAGGCAGGGGACTGATATTGAAACCATTAAAGGATATTCAGATCTTTTTCTTTTTAGTTTTCTCAGTTTTTCCTCTTTCAGTTGTGCACTTGAAGGTGCAATAAAGTAAAATCCCAAGCATAAAAAGACAGAAAGAGTGTGTTTTTCTATTATGGCAATGTTCATAAGTTCTTCACTGTGTGTTTGGGGCTTTTTGTTTTGGACAGTATGTATGTATGACGAGTCATTCCCTGTATGTATGTGTGTGTGTGTAAGCCAGTTTGTCTTTCTCCATGTCACCTTGTATCCTTGGATGAGTCCATTCTGGGTCTCGATGGGGGGTGTGTCCCAGGTCACTTCCAGGATGGTAGGAGCCACTGCTGACACTCTGATAGACTGGGGAGCCACCGATGGAGCTGCAGAGGGTGATGTGTTGGGTTAGAGAGTTTGTGTGTGTGTGTGTGTGTAGCTGTGTGGTGAGTGAGTGGGAAGTAGAGAAGATATGATTCTACCCTTCCAATTAGAATGGGCCTAAGGCACTACCTTGTTACTCCACTGTACTACTCATATATATGAACATACTCCAGTGTGCACCTGAGGCTAGAGAAAAGGCCATATCACTTCATTTCATCATCCCGCCTCCAGCTTTTCCTCCTCTCCTCCCCCCTGCTATTCCTAACCCCTCACTCCACTGTGATATGTATGGACTATTAAATCTCTCTCTCTCTCTCTCTCTCTCTCTCTCTCTCTCTCTCTCTCACANCACACACACACACACACACACACACACACACACACACACCTTGGATTTGAACAGTAACATAGGACTTGAATAGTAACATAGAATTGGTTCTGTCGCATTGTTCTGTCAGTATGACAGAAACAGAAAATATGTGGCTATTACCATCATAATGTGCATCTGCTTGCCTGCACTCTCACATTTGTGGTTTTAAACACGGTTTTGTAGAAGTGTATGTGTGTGTGTGTGATGTGTGCACGTGCACGTATGCGTCCAGGCAGACATGCGTGAGAGAAATATTTGCTCTCCTGTCTGTCTAATGGAACCACGACTTGACTCTCCAGTGAAAGTTAAACAGGGATTGGGCCATCACCACAAAATAGATGACCTTGCACAGAATGTGTGCATGACACACACACATTTACTATTAGATGCCAGTAAGCCTTTTAAAAGCAATGTCACTCTAAGGGACAACAATAGCAAGACAGGAGACATGCACAGGGCATAGCAAGAAATAGAAGGGAAGGAGAGGGCAGCCAGAGTGTTGAACAGGGCAGGGCTAACAGACAGAGACAAAGAGAATGAACCTTTGAGAAGCATACATAAATAAAGAAAGACAGATGGTGGCAGGATCACTTCGCCCCCCCAAGGGTGACTGATGGAACAGCAGCAATGATGTAAAATTCAAGCATCAAACAAGATATTCCCAAATAACTTCAGACAAAACACTAAAATGTTTAAAAAAAAAGGGGGGGGGGGGNGGGGGGGGGGGGCTGGAGACAGAAGAAGCTGAAAAATCAATATTTAACATCAAAACATTTTGGTCCAGCTCATTTTGTGAGACCTTTTATCACCAGATCCGCAAAGTGTAAACTGTGACACTACAGGACATGCAGATCAGGTGTCACTCTAACAGATTCTGTTTCCACCTACCTGCCTCTCCAACAGACACCTCAACTGGACTGGAGGGTGGGCTTTCTCCAATGATATTGTAACTTGTCATAAAAATCTGGTAGTGTTGGAACCTCTTTAGTTCTGCAGAGAAATAATGATATGTAGTATTTACAGAACACATAATATAAAACACATTTTGGATGTGATTTCCACTTACACTACTTCTACACATTCATAATTGTTATTTCCAAAAACAGACATTTGCTCATCAAACGTCATCCTGAACCTTTTGGTCCAGCTCTGTTATCATTTGACATGGCTTTGCTTTCTAGTCCCATCTTTAAAGGACCATACCACCCATTTTGCATGTTTGAGCCTAATATATTCAATTTTCATAAACGCAAGATTACTGACAATCATTTCCCAAAGGATAAAACCATATTTCAGCTTTGCTGATATTTTGCAAAATCTCTTAATCTTTCAAAATCAAATATTCAAGCGATACACCCATCTTAAAAATCGCTAATAGTTACGCAGCCTTATGAAGTCACGGTCATTAAATTTGTCGATAAACACAGGTCTTCTTTTGGGACTATGTTCCCAGTTAGATACATACATACATTCAGTCCGTGCTTTTTATTGCGCTTAAACGCTAAAATTACATAGTCCAAAAAAACCTGAATATACGCCTTGTTTGTGATGATGGATTACCTAGCCCAAGAATGTTTCAAGTATCAACAAGTTGATTTTAATAGTGTACCAGAATGAACTGTAACCAATGGTGGTCTGGAAGGTAAGAATTTTTTTTTTTAACTCACCGTTCCAGTAGTATGCTTTGGGAAATGATTGTCAGTAATGTTACGTGAATGAAAATTGAATACATTAGGCTCCAACATGCAAAATGGGTGGTATGGTCCTTTAAATACTTACGTGTCAACTCAAACTCTGTTAGAGAGGCACTGCTGACTGTCTTGAAGGTGCTCTTATCTTGGGGAGAGAAAAAGATGGAGTGAGAGCAATGAATGAGAAATAATAGTTTCAAGTTCAACAATGAATAGTGTCATTACAACACCATTAAATCAGATGATTGCATTTAATGGTACAGGAAATCATGTGAAATGTTTCAACAGGCTTGTCAGACTCAGAGTTGTGCGCTTGGCAATCTTAGTTAAGTAGATACTTTATCTGCAACAACACACTTCAGGCTCTACAGTGCATAATAAGGGTGCGCTCAGAAAAACTACAATCCAGAGTTGCATGGCCGTTTGCTCAGTCGTTATCATGTTCACATACAAAAATACTTGAATATGTTTTTGCTTATTTTATGGTGTAATACAGTTGATCAAGCATACAAGGTCGTCAGTGACATACATTTCTGTTTTTTTTGTCTGATGACTGCACCATTATAAAGACATCATTAGAGTCTCAATGAAGCAGTTCAGAAGCTTCAGTTAGTCTTGGTAAGTAGTTAGCAGTTATAACCTATTCAAATCACTATTTCTTGTGCCATTGTCTGACAACAGAAACAGAAAAACACATCACCTATATGACTGGCTACACTAAAACATGAAATAATTGATTTCACAGAAAGTTAGTTGGAGTACATCAGTTACAACACTTTGTCAGAACTGTCTATATATTTAACGATACTTCTTACCAGTCCCATTTTGAAACCTGCATTATTTACAGTACATGCACATTTACATCAGCTAGAGCTCTTCTTCTTCTCTTCCGTTATTGGAACATTATTACCTTTTTTTCTGGCATATTATCACTATCACACAGAGCCACCCAACTACCAATGAAAGTTGTTTTTCAACTGGATTATGCATTTCTATTTATACGTTGTTGATTATGGAAATATATCACTTCAAATTCCATAAAACAACTCCAACAGTAGCAATATTACTCACTGGTAATGAAGGCACTTGCGGTGGTGTTTTCGGTTGTCTGGATGTTTGCTTCAGTAGAGGTGGAGTTTACGTAGAGCTCTTTATAGTATAGACGGTACCCAATCAACACCCCATTAGTATTGTCACCACTGGGACGCTGGAAACATGCAAACAAACACACACAGGCACATAAACACAAGTATTAGGAGTCCTCTTCTCAAAGAGAAACTCACTGGCTTCTTAGAATACTGCACAGTGCCGCGCTGTGCTAATTTTCATAGTCTCAGTGTGATCGGTCTGCAGAAGCAGACTGACACACTGAGTGGATGTTTAAAGCGCCAGTGAATCGTCTGGCTGTAGCCTGTAAAGATAATGTGATGATTCAGTGGGTTTGACACTCTTGTAAAGTGATTTTGTGTTTTCATAGCCTCCTTCTGCTTTGACATAAGGTTGGAAGAAGTGAGATAGAATATGCACCAGCCGTGACAGCAGAAGATGTAGCCAGGCGGTATTTACTGTCTGTTCACGTCACTGTCGCTCTGAACCACCTCTATTTTTCTTCAACTTTTTCTCTTCATTTTTTCCTCCCTTTTTGGATGTTGCTGAAGTTTGCCTCTTTCAACCTTCAACATTTCTCCTGCTGATATTTGCTCATTAAGACTTTGAACATTTCTTTCCCTCCCACAGGACTATCTTTCTCTCTCTCTCTCTCTCTCTCTCTCCTTCCTTCTCTCAATCTGTTTGTCTGCCCTCTGATCTTTATTGGTCCAATAAATAAAGATAGTAATTGCATTCACACATATAGCATTGTGGGAGTTCTCATTCTCAGAATAAGTTATTAACCTTCACTCTGTTTGTTTACGTATCCATATGTCGTGTATATCTAAGAGATTACTGGTGTTAGAAGTCCGAAAACACCCACTACTGCATAAATGTGTTTGTTTGAGTCTGCTTATGTGCATTAAATACCTTCCATTGCACCAGGACTGAGGTAGTGGTCGTTGGTTTCACAGCAAGGATAACTGGAGGCTCATTGGGCACTGAAAACAAAAAGGAAAATGGGAGAGTGAGGACGGGAAAGAGAGAAAGACAGGGAAACCTGTAGAGTCCTCACTTACTTTTTAAACCCAACCTTCCCTATCTTCCCCTCCTCCTTTACTTCATCCCTTTGCCATATCTTACCATCCTGCAGAGTGGTAACTGCCTCTGTCTCTTTGCTAAGGGCACTATCTCCTACATCATTGGCAGCCAGCATCCGTAACTTGTACGATGTGAAGGGCTTCAGCCTATAAAGACACACACAAAAGCACACACACAGGCATTACATTAATTTGCATGCTATTGATTTCAAGATTATTAATCAAAGTGAGATACCTGTAAGTTGGTGAAAAGAGAGAGATTAGTTTATGAGTCAGAGCACTTACGAGAATGTAATTTCAGGGTAAGTAATAGCTAACAATCAGGGAATATGTTCATCAATATCAATATCATTGTCTCTCCTATTCACATGTTTTGCTCTTTCAGTACCTTTTCACCTTAAAAGAGATGGTGGGTCTTGAATAATAATTGTCTTAAACCTTTCTGTAGTCTCCATTGCCAAAGTATTTCTACTGCCACAACATCTTATCTGCACTTCTCTATACAAGGTGAATGTGTTAGTAAGCACAGAATAACAATTTACATGATTCATTTTAAAAACACTTTTCTCTACAGCCAATTACAATCAGACAATGAATACACAGCCTGTCAGGACGGCTCCAGGACGCTCTTAGTTTTCTTATTGTCTCTGCTTTTATTTTTGCCTTGTCTGTGTGGGGTATGCTGATGTGTGCTGAGTCCACGTGTGTTTGTTTACAGGCGTTCTTAATTAGGGCGTGGTTTCAGTTGTTTGAATTTTCCTCCACCTATCCTTATGCCTCTCTGCTTCCCGCACTTGTGGTCACCTGCTTCTGCTGGCCTATCACCTGTCTGTGTTCCTCCCTGCCTGCTCAGCTGATTCTGATCTGTCAGTTATGTCATTGTATTTAATCGCTTGGGTTTGCACTCCCAGTTTGCCAGACTGTCATGTTGTCATGTTTCCTGTTACTCGCTCCTGGATTAAGTTCTTGTTTTTTTTTCCCTGCCAAAATATTACTGGTGTTTTTTCCTAGCTTGTCTAGTGATTTTTAGTTATTCTTCGCTTGGATTATTGGACCTTGTTTCCCCTTGTGGGTGTTTTTATGTTTATTATTAAAGTTGAGAAGGCCTATCTGATTCGGCTGTCATGTCTGCTCCTGAGTCCTCTACCTGCCGCCTGACAACAGCCATCATAATGGAGTAGCTAAAGAAGTCTCCTTTTAGCATGCTAATACAGTAAGTACCCTCTTCTACACATTATGGCAAATTTATTCAAATTTAAAAAGGCAGACAGTTGGCAGTGAAACTCACATTCTTCCACACTTTTAATCCATTGTTAACAATGGTTGGAGTGAGGAGAGCAATTTAATTATTTGAAATAACAAGGGGTATTCCTCCCCTTTTTCACCCATGCCCATACATCTACTTACAAGGTCTTTCTCCAAGTATTATTTATGGACTGCCTCAGAGACTACAGAGGACCGCTTACAAATTCAGCAAGTGACAGGAGAATGGGCCAACTTTCCTGTTGTATAATTATGAGCTAGGCCCAAAAGGGATAAGAAAAGACCCTGTGGGATTGTGGGTATCGTAGGAATAAAACATCAAAGGCATCAAGCTCAAAGTGGTTGGGGAACCAACAACACTGGAAGGTTGTTGGTTGTTGGAAGGGTGCTGCTGTGAGTGTGTATGTGCGCACCAGCCTGGGGACTGTACGCTTTTGGTACCAAAGATGTCTTAGTGGAAAACAACAATTAAGCAGAGATAACAACTCAGTCTAAGTGTGAGCAAGCAGGGATGTAAACTAATTCCCCCATTTGGCACTGTGATGAGTGCATTCAGAGATGGAATGAGCTCAAAACAGCATCAAAACAACAACCCTACCACCACCATCACAGCAGATCATCTTTCCCCGAGGCAGGCTGAAGCAGACTGATGCAGACACAGTGAGAGAACACTCTTCAGCATCTCAAATAGCCCTCTGATAGCTCAGGAAGGAGAGAGCACACACACACACACACACACACACACTGATACACTAATAAACCCTCATGCTAGTCCTGATAGGCAGGCTGTCATCAGAAGTTCGAGTTGCTTTCCAGTATGACCACCATCACCTGCTACACCAGGGAGGACAGGACAGAAGGATGAGGGTAAGAAATGGTAAAGGAATGAGAGGGAAGGAAAATGTAGTCCACTTTCAATGGATGAGTGGGTGGGAGAGGTATTCGTGCTTGAGGATGAATGAAGGAAAAATGCATGGTTGATGGCCTTTGAAAGGATTGGCTGCTGATGGAGGGATGAGGGGGGAGGGGTGATGATAACAGGGATGACATATAAAAAGTAAAAAAAAAGTAAAAATGGTTATAGAGAGAAACGAGGGACAATGACACACACACACACACACACACCTAAAAGCATGAAGGCAGAGTGAGAAAAAAGGTACAAGGAGAAAAAAGAGAGAGAAGAGTTCCTGCTGTGCTCGTGTGATTAGGTGACTGAGATTCTCTACACTTCTGCAGTGATTATGATTACTCTCCTCTCCCTGCTGCTCCTTCGATCTGTGGTTTTTGCTCCAAGTTTTGGTTCTTTACACACTGAATATCCCTCTGTGCAATAATTATTTGTTGTTTGCTTTGATAATCCATTGCATCTCCATGTCTCTGTCCACTCTTCTCTCCAAGGATGGATAAAAATTACAAGATTTCTTATAGACTGAGAACAACCAAACTAAACTTTTCAGATTGGGGTGCTCTAAGTCTGTGATCTTCATTATGATCTTTATTATTAGGCAAAAATAGGAAAATTGAAAAAAAAAAAAGAAAAAAAAAGCTTAATCAGGTTTTAAATGGTTAAGTNAAAAATAGGAAAATTGAAAAAAAAAAAAGAAAAAAAAAGCTTAATCAGGTTTTAAATGGTTAAGTGGAAAGTGTGGTTATATCAAAGTTCTTTTAATTACATGAATATGCACACACATGCGCACACACTCATTGATTTTATTCTGTACACACTACACTCCTCAAAAGGTCATGCAATTAGGACTAATTGAACATTTCTGTCCCCCACAATTACAACAATTTGCCTCACTTTTATTTAACCTGACTTGTACAAATGTTAAAAAATAAAATTTAAATACCCTTTTTCAGATGTCATATCAATTGTATTACTGTAGGTGTTTATGTAGGTGTATGTGTACATGTACCTGTCAACAGTCCAGGCAGTCAGGTTGTGTGGGATATCTGCAGTGTGCGTGTTCCACTTCCCATCAGGTAGCTTTTTGATCTGCAGAGTAAAATACCTCAAGGGGGAGGAGCCTGAGCTACCAGCCACCCACTGAAGGCGGAGCTGGCGAGACTCAACCCTATCCTGAGGAACAGACAGCTTCCTGGGTGGCTGGGGGCGCTCTGTGGATGTAGTAAAGTGGAAAAGGGAAAAATAAGGGGATGAAAAAGGCAAAAGAGGGATGAATGTGGGAGCAGAAAGAGAGAGAGAGAGAAAGAGAGAGAGAGAGAGATTGATGATGACAAACATAAGGACAAGGGAATTGAAGAGGAAGTCTGAGTTACCAAATATAATGGGTGATATTCTAAATATTTTATTACAAAAAAATCTGTTTCTAGGAGTCAACTGTGCATGTGTTGCCATTTTTGTTAGAATACATTATTCTTGATCACAGACAGCTTGAACCACAGACACACATGCATACACTGAAATGAATATTTACCTAGACAAATAACCCCCTCTCTAGCATTGAGACTCATAACACAGGCGATTTACATCATACAGTATGCATCCGTGTGATTGTGTGACTATTGTAATGCATGAATATGTTCAAATCAAACAAGACATCTAACCATGCAGCATCAAAAAACTATTTCTCAGCAGATTGCTGGTGTGTGTGTATATATTTGTTTTTCAATTAGGAGTGTGAAAAGAGTCCGTATCATCCACAAATGTGTTGACTATGTGACTAGTTAATGTGTACACATACACACACAGAGACACACATGCACACACAGGTACAAACCCACACATGCGGTGAGGTGGCGTGAGTTTAATTTCAGGAGCATGAGGTTTATCGATTAAGTCTAGAAATAAAAAAAATTATCGATTCTCTCTGAAGTTTAATTAATCTGCACTTGTGCACTCACACACAAGGTTGCCTTCATTTGTTCACCCTTTTTGAAAACAATTAAACTAATTTCTATTTGTCTGTCCTCTTCCTTCTCACACATCTTCAGTCCCCCAATTTGCATTCCACAATAAAAAAAAGAGGAGAGCAGAAAAGAGGAGAGTGGCGGGTGTGTGTATCAAGGGAGTGGTATAGTTAAACCTCTTCAGAATGACTAGCAGCTCTCACACAGCCTCAACACACACACACACAGACAATTTTAATTTTCTTGGGATTAAGTTGGTGTCATCATCTCAAAGAAATCTCTATTAGGCTATTCTGTCTATCTCAAAGTGAGAATGGTCCATTATGCTGCTGAAGTGGAACGAGGACCCACAGAATTCTATTCTAAAGAAATCCTGATAATGATGGTGCTGAAGTTATGATATCTGATCTAATTAAAATGCACTATACGAGCTGATAGCCTAGAATCGAATCTCTGACATCTTGATTCAAGGTTTTCACAAACATGGCAGTCAATTGCACTGTCATTTTTTTAAAATACTATAACTTTTGTGGCATGTAATGGCTTTATTAGATAGTACACAGCCCAGGCTGACAGATAAAATTAGTGAGTGAGATCAGGGATGACATGAGAAAGGCTGTGAGCTACAATCAAACCAAAGTTATTCATGCGTTAGTCCACTGAGCCACCAGGACAGCCATAACTTTATTTCTGAAGTGATATTTCACATTGGTGAGATAGTTTTTCTTAACTCAAGTGTTAATAAATGCCATCATCACCTGCCCTGTGAACATGCAGTCCTCACACTGTCCAATATATTCCTCCAATTGCCTTTTAAATTAAAACGAGCAAAATACCTTCAGAAAAATATCACAGTGCTCAAAGAATATGTTGGTGTTACATTGGTCTACTTCTTGTTGGTACATGTGCAACTGTTACAATAATTTGTTTGTTACAATGAATTACAATGATTTTTTTTCTAAATTGTAGGAAGCAGAACTGCACTACTCACTTTGCTTCTTCAAAATTCAAGTCACTGCACAAATCAGTTGTCTCTTTGGCCACTGTGTGTGTGTGTGTGTGTGTGTGGATGTACTTCTTCTGTTACAGGTGTTTATAGACAAAAACATTGTCTTAGGAGAGTTACTTTGGACACTCGCTGCTAAGCTTCCTATATATCACCAGAGAAAATGACTGTCATATTCAAAACTAGATTCTGCTTCTTTTTCCCAGTTATTATATACTATTCTTGTTAGACCCTTGACTGCTAAAAGCAAACCACAACTTTTACTGCACCATTGGAACAAATTACCATAATTGTATGGTGCTGATACAATTATTGCACTTTGTTTTAGGAACTGATATTTATGGCTGTCAGACATCATTTCTGGCCTGTACTCTCTTCTGTAGAGGAAAATAAAAGTCTCTTTATCTGCTTTCATTTCAACATGCGTCAATCTCATTCTCTTACTCAGTTTTCAACCCCTTAGCAACAGAAGATGGTGCTATGACTAAGTGGTCAGTGTTGCAGGCATTTAGTGAGACTAACAAGCTTTGAACTGAAACTGAGATTTGTTTTTGTTTTTTTTTTTGTCAAAAAGCAATATAATTTTTTCAACATTTTGCCTCATGACATAGTGTTGGGGGTTTCCTCAAATATTGATTATTTTCTTCCCTTCAAAAACCAGTTTAGGAGAAGTAAATCTGGTGGAGAAGCCCTCCAGCCCAAAGGTGTTGCTTAATTCTGTTTCACTAACTCCATATGTGGTAATAATTTCTGTAATTTGTGTGAGGCTTTTACTTTGGACACTGCCCATTATAATTTTAAGTAGAGCTGTAGAGATCATAAAATTTTAAAATGCTAAAGCTTCATCTAATCTCTTTAGACTCTGACTGCACTGCAGAGTGAATCTACTGTACTGCAAGTGATGACCAAAGGCATAATAACACATAACTGTTGACCAATTCATCAATTCTATCTTGAATATGGTAGAGCAGGACAATCAAACAATGACCATGGTCATACAAAATTATAATTGTTGTCTGCTGTAATTATAATCTCTCATACCCCCTTTACAGCAAGCATATGTGGACGCTGTGACTTTCCACAGACTGGTACTGAGCTACTAGAGTGCAGTTGAGATGTACAAGTCACTCAGACATGGTCGGCAACAAAACAATGGATGAACAGGACAACAACTATGCTCCATGACGCATACAAAACAGAACTTGAATCATCATGAAAATTTATGTCCACGCTTACCTCTTAAAATTCTGAACCTAGCCTTATTTTTTGTGTGCCTGAACCTGACTAAACCTCAAAATGTTGATAATATTTTTACCCACAAACTTTTAAGGGACATTTAGCTTGATCCAACCAAACTATCTATTGTTTTTGTATTGGTATATCTATGTATAGTTTTGTATTGGTCAATATCTATTGGTCAGTATATAATAGTTTTTGGTGTACAGGAGGAATGACAAAAAGTGAGTGCTTATCTTGAATTTCTTTCACTGATGACCAATGACCATTAAGATAATTACAAAAACAGCCTTCTATCACATAATGATATAGCTAAAATGAAGAAATTTATATCTAGGCAAAATTTAGAGAAACCTAGCCATGTCTTTATTTTTAGTATGCTTGAGTACTCTAATGGAGTCTTTACAGGCATCCTCAGCTCAGCCAAAATGCTGTTGCTAAAGTTTTAACTAAGACTAGGAAAAGGGAAAACATTACTGCAGTGGCTTCCTGTCAGCCAAAGAGCTGAGTTTAAAATGCTACTGCTTGCACTAAATGGTTTAGGGAAAAATACATCTCAGATTTGCCTTTGTGTTATTATGAACCATTCGGACCTTGTAAATCATTAAACACTGGTCTGCTGCTTCCTGTTCCTGGGGATGGAACATGCATGGGGAAGTAACTTTTAGTTTCTATGTACCATATATTTGGAGTAAACTCCCTTTTTATGGCCCTTTTAGATCAGTATTAAAATCTTTTCTGTTTACCACTGCCTTCAAATAAATTTGAGGCTATTCATTTGTTGCATTGTAGCATTCCTTTTACTTAAAAAAATCAGATTTGTTTTATTTTATCTTTAGTTTCCTGTGAATTGAATTTAGTTTTTATTGTTTTTCTTGAAAATGCAATTTGTAGTATTTGCAGTACGCCTTTTAAGTGCATATTTAATGTCTTTTCAATTCTTTGAAAACCATTTGACATGTGTCTCAATTCTTATACATAAATATATTTGCCTTCACTTGCTGTTTTTGTAAGTAACGTGATTTTGGATAACACTTCTTATCATTAAATTGACTGCATTACAAGATGTAGCTTTGACTTTTAAACCTTATGAGAAGCAACCTGACCCAGCCACCGAAGGGAGAATATTATCTTTGAAAATACTCACATTTCTCCTGTAGCTTCAGATTTCATTTACAGGATTGTGTTTCTAATGCGATTTAACAATTCGTATTTCATTGTGCATAAGTAATTATAATCAAATACACAATCAGCTCAAATACATTCAGCAGCCAACATTTTTTCGAGGGAGTTCTTTAGACTTTTTATGAGTCAGGCCCCTATAAGGCTTTAAGAGATCATCTTCATCCCAACAGAACCAGACATAATAGCAAACCATATTCTACATAATGCTTCGGTGTTATCCTGTACCTCTGCGTTCGGTGGTAACAACCAGTGCTTCCTGTTCTTCCCCCCAGCCCACAGCTGTGCGAGCAGTGAGTCGGAACACGTAGGTCTGCTCTGAGGACAGTCCCGTGACGGTGAACTGGCGAGCGTTGGAACCCACTTCAACCGTGGTCCAGCGCTGAAGGTCCCCACTGTCCAGGCGGTACGAGATCTGGTAGCCTTACAAGGGACAGGTGGGAAGAGAGATGGAGGAGGACAGGAAGTGAAAATGTGAAATTCTTCTTAATGTGTGTATATTTGTCAGCGAGTTCAGATCAGAGAGCCCACAGGTATCAAAGACAGCACACCAGGAGACAGGAAACAGCCAGAAGACATAAGCATACACTTCAACTGCAAAGTCACACATCCACACGCAAACAAAATCACATTCTCCAAAATGTTCTTTTCCATTCTGTGTAGATTTGATGCAGGATGACAAATCGTTGCTACTTGGTTTGCTGTGTGTTACCCACAGACACACACAATGACAGACAAAGTCATAATTTTGTCATAGAACACCAGAACATACAACATACACAAGTTCACAGAGACAGACAGACAGACACACACACACACTACAGTATATAAACATATCACCTCTCCTCTGTCCCCTTGGCTGTGACCCATGATGTAAAAGGCTTGTGTCTGTTTCTCCCTCATGTGCACTAGGCCATGTAATAACACCCTCCAACACAGACAGGCATGTACACACACACACACACACACACACACATGCGTGTGCACGCATCACATGCAGTCTAACCACTGGTTCTCAACAAAACCTTCCACAGGCCACTGGACACTCGCAAAGGCTCTCACCATGAAAATTGTAAATTGTATTGTACACCATACACACACACACACACACACACACACACGTAGACACAGAAGTGTGCAAGGGAGACTTTAGTGTAGATGTGTCTGGTTCACAGTAAAACTCTTAGTATGATAATCTTCTCAAAAGGAGCTCTAATCTGGTTGTGCTGGTGATAATCTCATCAGATAGTCTGCTTGTATGTTAATGGGAAGCTGCTGTGTGTGAGATTATTGGATAAGCAAGACTACAAATCCTCTTGCATCTAAATAACTAGGTCAACAGGACAGCATTACGCTCTTTACTGAATTACTGCTATTAGATATATGTGGCTAAATTTCCAATACAAAGTTATTCTGTCATTTTAGTAGAAGTCCATCCCTTTTCCTGGCATAAATGTGCATTTATAAAGTGAATGCCCTTCAATAACTCACCGCGCTGGCAAAGTTACCACCTCAGCTGCTCAAAAGTCATGACTTTCTTTGTACTATGATTGCAGTGCAAAGTGCGTCAGAACAGTGTTTCAGTAAAGCTGTAAGCCCAGTGCAGCAAAGCATGACGTGTCCACGTACTGTGACTCAGTGTCCCTTTGCTAGTCTCTCTTCACAGTCTTCTAGCTGAAATATAGTAACAGTTGGGATTTTATTATTGTTAGTTTGATCCCTGAAGACCTCACCATGAAAGAACCCTTAAGCAAAACTCAAAAGCTGTAGCTACTCTGGAAATCTATAAATCTAAATTCCCCAATGGGATGTTTATGTGCATATGGCTACATTCAAATCTACTACAGAGGTTGTTTCACCACACAAATGCTGCACTGCCTCATGCTAAATTAGGTTGTGTACCTTCTGTGGTGTGTGTTTTTAAGGCAATTTTCTCCTCTGTCAGTTCCCCATGGGTTGAAAACTGAAGGTGAAATGCAGCAGACATGAACCCTAAGGAGACCAGTGCATTAAAGGTATGTGTATCAACATAAGCACACACACACACACACACATACACACACAGCAAGGACACTGCAGGTGTGATAGAGAAAGAGGGACTTGCCCTCGACTCATCCCTCAGTCACAAAGAGATGTCACACTAAATGTCCTTCCCTTACAACACAGTCACACATCACTCACGCTGTCCTGCTTGTCTTCCTCCCCCACCGAGAGGACAAGTACTACACCTCTTTCTTTCCTCTTGTGCAATGTGCAGGCGCACATACGCCCCTCTTTTCACCTCCATACCTCTCCCCTCTGCCATCTCTTCTGTGCTCTCGGTTCTCTCTGTTTACAGCTTAGCATTTTTCCACCCACTTCCATCTCTTGCTCATTGTCTTCTTTAATCTGTTCCTTTTGAGTCGCTGTGCATGCTGTCATTTGCAGTTTCAGAAAAAGGTATGTGTGTGTGTGAAGTGTGCATGTAAGGATACATATATATGCATTAGGGAAGGTGTTTTGCTTCAGCAGCAGTAATAGCCCTTTTCTTGGGTGCATGTTTGACGAGTGGCACACACACGCACACGCACGCATACACGCACAAACTAACCTCAGCATTGAAGTCAAGAGTAAGGAGAGCTGACCCTTGTTTGAAAGCTACGTAGAAACAGAATCAGCTCTTTTCTATTTTATGGCTTTTACTTCATTCCTTCCTTTGAAAGATCACTGTGTGTGTGTATGTGCATGTGTGTGCAAGTGTTTTAACTGCTAACTCATTCCACCTATAAGAGCAGCTCTGTCCTTCAGCAGTTTAATAAAATTGTTGTTGCTACAACAGTAAAACACTGGATTGCATTGGAACGCTGGATTTAAATGCTGATTTGAAAATCTGCTTGCTCATGTGTGTGTTTGTTTTGGTGTACCTAATATGATTCCGTTGGGCTTTGTGGGTGGCTGCCAGACCACCCTAACTGATGATAATCGAACTTCTGGAAACACCATCCTGACAGGGGGGCCTGGGACTAGAGAGAAAGAGAGAGAAGCAACAGGACAAAAACTGTAACAAGATATATATATATATATATTTATATACATATATATCTACAGTATATATATGGAGGCAGAATAAGAAGCAAAAAGGTATCCATTAATACTGTAATGAAAAATGTCAACAGCAAACACATGCTGTAATGTGTTATGTTTGAATATGCTATGTTAGATGTCAGCGACAGCACGAGGACATACAGATATATGTGATTGCCCTTTCCACATCCTCATTCAGAGTGAATGTTATATATTTATAAGAAGCACGTTTAAAAGACACAAAACAGAAAATGTAATTTTCTCCCAACCTCACACGTCTGTTTCTGATAAAAGTGAATGTTCCACACCACCAAGTACATGTCAGTGTGTGTGCATATGTACGTGTATGACTGACAAATAGAATGAAGGTTCATTATACATTGCCGGGAACTGACTTCCCTGTTCTTGTTTCATCCTGAAATGAGAAAAACTTTTCAAACGTGACACTGTTTGATGGAGACTGAAAGTGCGTGTTCATGTTTCTGAGGATGTGTGTATTTGTGAGCGTCTGTGTACATGCGTGTGCCTGCATGCTTGTGTTCCATTATTCAAAAAGACCAGGGTACTGGCATTCTGATAAGTCTGCCGTGATAACCAGATCTCTACATCTGTTCCCTTGAGGATGAGACACACACACACACACACACACACACACACACACACACACACACACACACACACACGCACGCACACACAGGTTGTGGAGGGGATGTGAGTTGGACCTAGTGAAAAATCAGTGAGGGAGTACAGGTTGATATAATGTGAAGAGGTGAAATTGCAAGATGGCATGTAGGCAGCCAATAAGCAACGGACTTGAACAAACTACCGCACAAAACAATGTAGTTCAGCATGATTGAAAAGACAGAGTGTGAGTGTGTGTGTGTGTGTGTGTGTGTGTGAGAAAGAGATATCTTACCATCTTCTTTGGTTCTGATTAGTATGGGGCTGCTGGGTGGGCCATCACCCATCCATGTGTATGCCAGGACCCGCAGCTCATACATTGTGTATTTTTGTAAAAACCCAAGCAGCAGAGACACGCTTCCTTCTTTTTCTGCCAGCACAACACTTGGGGGGTCTGCTGAGTCCTTCTCACTGTACAAGACCTGGACACAAAAGACACAACACATGCATTCACATACATGTTACACAACTTTCATGGTTTTAATTCAAAGACCTAGTAAAACTGTAATATTGCGATGGGATTACATTTTAGGTTACATTACATGAGTGGGCTGCAAATCTGGAAATAAATATTACTGCAGATTTTCCCAAAGCATTCAGAATAGTATAATTGCAGTTGTATGTGTCAATGTAGCAACAGAAGCAATCAAACAGCAAAAACTAAAACTTTATCAACTTTCTTATTGTGTTACTTGAGCTAAAGTTATAATAAGTGTTTAAATATAAAACACAACCTTCCACCACCAAAGGCTTTGTGGATTATTGTCTCTCCATCATAAATGAATATGCCAGCCATTATTTCTGCAACACCATGACAGCTGGCCACTGTCTTATGCCAGGGTATTAAAGATTAATACTTCATAGATATGCATATGCACAGACACACACATCCCCAAACAGACTTATTGTAGAGGAATGCTTTTAAAAACAGTAATGCAGGAGAACAAACTAAAGAGTTTCAGGATATTACATCATACCCATCTTAAATTAGATTCTTTTGTGCATGTCTGTGTGGCTGATGCGCGTGTGTGTGTGTGTTTTGGCAGGTGGTGGGGGGGGGTGAAGATGATGGAGGGAGTGATAATGGGTTGGGTTGGGGGCTTCAATGAAAATGCAAGAGTAGCATTGTGTGTGTGTGTGTGTGTGTGTGTGGGTGTTTGTGTGTGTGTGTGTGTGCTATGCTTGTGTGTGTCTGTTTAAAATACCTTATATCCAAGTATGACTCCATGCTTCTGTGCCTGGGGGAGAGGAGACCATGTGAGCAGGATCCTGCTGGAACTCACTGCCTCAGCAGTCACATTCACTGGAGCTGCAGATGGAACTAGAAAACATATACCCACAGACACATACACTTACACACATACACACCTCAGTGGTACTTCACTCTTTGAACCAATCATTGATTTTATCTCAATCATCTCCCTCTCCCTCTCTCTCACTGAAGGCGAGGGAGAGTGTAGAGGGCAGAGAGATGTGGCAGGATGAGAGGAAACTGAGGGAAGTAATATGAACACTTTATTCCCCATCCTTCTATTTTCTTATGTTCTGCTACTACAATGCTGGCCAGATAACTCTGCTGGACTTGGACACTTGGAATACGGCAAATGGAACTGAATGAGCTCGGTGTTCATACCAGATTCTGTGGTGTGCGCAGTGACAGTGCTGCTCCATGGTCCTGGTCCTATGGAATTGTAGGCCTGTATCTGAGCATGAAACTGGGTCCAGGGATCCAGGTTCTCCACAGTGGCCTCAATAATCCCTCCAGCTGCTCCCTCCACCTCCTCTGTCCTGTCTTCCCCCTGGCCGTCTGTCCTACACAGACGCAGCCGGTACCCCAGAGTCTCTGGGCTGCTGTTGTATTGGGATTCTGGAAGAGGCTGCAGGGCAAAGAGGAGTACAGAGGTGAAGAAAACAGGAGTTATGTGAGAGCTGTTTGCTATATATCACATGTGTATGTATATGACTATGCAAATGCTGATACACAGAAACATGTTCTTGGCTTTGTATGCATTTCTGTTGTGAGATTAGTTTACAGTCAGTATGTATTTCAGTACCCATACGGAAGAGGATTAGGGCCACTTGAAAAAAAAAAAAAAAANAAAAAAAAAAAAAAAGAAGACTTCTGAGATTAAAGTTACAATTCTGAGATTAAAGTCAGAATTCTGCGATTAAAGTCAGAATTCTGACTTTCCGTATTCCGTAGAATTCCGTAACTGCCAGTATGTATTAACTACTCTATGTTACATTCTACAAATGATACAAGCTCATTAAATTATATATTCAGACAATATGATATTTACCTAAATTAAACTTGTCATATCACTTTAATCAAATGCATGTCTTCTTAGAAAATGGGGATGCTAACTTAAAAGAACTACATATTGCATTGTGCATAAAGAATGTTTGTAATTTTGGAAAATGTAATGGTAATAAAAGATTTTCTGATATGTGACAAAGCCACATCAGCTTTTCTTGATGGATTCAAGTTTTGAAAAGTTAATATTTAAATATTCAACTGAGGATTTGAAATAAAAAAATAAAAAATAAATATCATGCTAATCTCTCAAAGATGCATTCCTAAAACACAAACAAACAAAAAAAAAAAACTATGGAATTGTTATACATGATCAAGTTATTCCAGAAATCTCTTTCTGACACTGTTTCTTACAATGTAATTTCTGCTAATTTCAGTGAGGAGACTGTTTCATGAATCAGATGTGGTAAGCATTTCAGGATAATTTCCACAGCAGGTTTTGTAGATTACACAATCATTAACACAATAATCTAGTGAATGTGATCTAATATACCAATTCTGAACTGTGTGACTTCGGTATCATAATATATCAGCATCTCAACACCTCCTGCACTTGCTGTACTTGATGAAATTAAGTGATTCTAACTCATCACAGACAAAAATCCATACACATTTATAATATGAACTACTTAAAATATGAAACACAAACACCTTTTCTCAAATGCATACACATGATGCGCAACCTCATGCCCAGTACTAAGTCACACTCACAAATCCTCACACACAGATAAACAAAAAAAAAACATTTTGCAGCCTTCAAGATTATTGTTATTTATGTGAGGGTGTCAAACTCTGAAGCACATCTTAAAAACCTTTTACTATTTTCTCTCCTTTGCGTTTTATCTCTGGACCCTTCTCTCTCTATCACCTCTCATTCTCTGTCTTTTTCATCCTCTAACTATCATCCTCTTTCTCCGACTCCCGCTCTCATTTCCTGCCACCTCCCTCCTTCTCCTCTCTCCATTTTTCTTCTATCGCTCCTTCCTCTGTACTCTGTCCATGACCCACTGTGTCATTATGCATCAAAGACACAACCAGTGATTGCTCAGTGCTCTAAAATCATGTTCACAGGAATCTGGTTTCCCGCAGAAGATTTTAACTAACACTGTACAGTGGATTTACTATGCCAGGAAAAAGATAAGGAAAAGAGATGCCCAGTCATTTTAAATAACCCAGTGATTTAGCTCAGCTTAGCATTTAGGAACCATAATATAGAATGTCACATTAGCTTTATTACCCTTAATATGCAGCTTAGAATAATAGCCTTAGCTAAAACCATTGTGATGGTTCTATTACAGTGGAAAACCTAGCATAGCTCAGCCTGGGCACTAACATGCAGGTAAAATCCCATCAGCATGCTGCACAGGTAGCCCATAGTGCCTCAGTGTCTGTGTCTGATTTGACAGGGTTTTTTTTCTCATTCCAACTCTTAAATGGAAAATACTCTGTTCTCCATTTATGTTATAATAGAGGAGGAGAAGGGGGAGTAAAAAAAAGAGAGGGAGGGATAAGGAGAATGATGCAGAGCAGGAACAAGAGCGAGAGAAAAGACAGTAAGGAGAAAATTACTTTGCAGTTTGTGCTGCTAGCAGTCCACACAGAGAATGGAAATGTGACAGATTAGTAAGCACTGATAACCAGGAGAAACTGATTATAGGATGTCATCCATTTAACCTGTTCAGCCCTGATGTGGGTGACACACACACAAAAAGAAATTCCCCATCAGACAAATTAGAAAGATTATGTGAATATAAAAAAAAAAAGAAAAAAGAAAATGAGTACAAATGGACAGAGTAAGGTGGGTGTTTGTTTCAGTACCTTCCAGTGGAAGTGTAGGCTGGTCTGAGTAGCCGACAGCAGAGTGAGGTTGGAGGGGTGTGTGTCGGGGGCAGCCTGTAAAGTTTGTATGACCCTGGAGGGGGTGCTCAGTGGACTGGAACCAACAATATTCACCTGTCGCATACGGAACCTGATGAGAACAGAAAGCACAGTTAAACAAACCGTGAACAAAATCAGAAATCAATTTATAACAAATGGACATATGGGGGTGACTTTTCGTAGCTCTGCAGCATTTTCCTGCATGAGCTCCTTCAGTTGGGACTCTCCACAAGTCAAAGAGATTAGCTATAACAGCACAAGACTGCTGACTGACACACACACACACACAACAAACACACTGCCAGGAGAGAGCACTGTTATCATTACTTTGCACGCACAGTCGTAATGAGAATATATACTGTGCACTATGTGTGCGTGTGTGTGTTAGGTGTATGACATCTTTGTCTTCCCATTGTTCAGAGACAGAGGGAAGAGTGTAAAGACAGACTTCAGAAACACAAACAAGTGCATCACTTAATTTGGTGTCCCAACGGTATCGCCTGTGACAACATAATCCCTGAGAGTCTAGAAAGTGTGTGTGCACACACGCACGCACATATACACACAATAATACCATTAGAGCAGAAGGAAGATACAGAAAGCAGCAGTGGTATATAGACTGATAAAAAACATGGATAAACATGGATACAATGGAGAGATACGGTAGAGAGAGAGAGAGAGACAGAGAGAGAGAGAGAGAGAGAGAGAGAGAGAAGGATGAGATGCTGCTGTTCTGACTGACGATAGATCATGTTGAGAAAACTGTGGCTCCCATGGCCCAAGAGCAGGGATTATGGAGACCCTCTTCCTGTTATTCTTGTCTCCTATCCCCTTGTCTCTTTTCCTCTCTAATGCTGTCTGCTGCCCTTCCCCCACTCTCATCACCTTTCTTCTCACCTGATCTCATCCCTCTCCTCCCCTCCCCTCTCCTCTCCTCTGCACTTTCCCCTCCTCTCCCTCTTGCTAGTTGCAGGAGGGTAATAAGGATCTGCATGCAGCAGCTGTGAAGGTGCTGACAAACAGAAAAGTCTCAGATGGAACTGTCTCTCTGTGTGATTTATCTAACTTCACCTGAGTCTTGCAATACTGCAGAAACTTATGGAGAGTTAAAAGTGTGTGTGTGTGTGTGTGTGTGTGTGTGTGTGTGTGTGTGTGCTTGCATGTGTCAGCTTGTAGTTTATATTCTTGTGTAGGCTCCGCGTGTTTGCTGCTGACCTGTACTTGGTGAAGGGGGTGAGATTGGGGATCTGTAGTGTGTCTGCATCCGGCTGGTTATCCTTCTGGTAGAGAATTTTCCACTGTTCCTCCTCCCCATCCTCCTTTACTACCTGACAAGGAGAAAGGGAGCAGTCAGAGATATGAGGTATGACAGAAAATTGCACAGAAGTACAAAAAGCATGCTTGCAAAGGCAAAGAGACACACACACACACAACCCCACCTGTCCTTCTACAATCCATTGCGATATGGCAGTTTTACCATCAGGTCCAGGGTGGAACCTAAGTGTGGCAGTCCTAGGGCTGATGTTGGAGATGACTAAATTAGATGGTGCACCAGGAAGTTCTGCACAGAGAAAACAAAAATAATACTGCTTTATTCCAAAGTAACCAGACCCACTTGCAATCAGGCAGATATTACCTGGAAGTCAATTTTCACCATCACATTTTATGACTTCTTTTGCGTGATTTAATCAGGGCAGGAACATCAACTTTGTACCACCAACTGTGGTGTTGTTGCACATATATTACAGCTATTTATGAAAAACTTAATTTATTATAATTTTGTCAGGATTCCTCCTGGTGCCCCTGCCTCTAAGTTCTCTCCCTCTTTCCTCTAGTGTCTGTGTGTGCTGATTGTGCGAGTGGGTGTTCCACAGATGGTTTTACTTTTGAACTCAATTTTATTAAACACAATTTCTCCACATGTTTGGATTCCTTTTGTCAGGGGTCCTGACAGTTTTAATGGCTTGTTACAGATTCCTTGAAATAAAGCCATCTCTGCTGGAGTGTAATAGCTGCTAGTATATATTTTTCAAGATTGGTGTTTTGTTCATGCAGAAAAACCCCATAGTATCACAGAATGGTAATACATTTCAAAAAAGATGGCTTTTCTTGGGTGCAGGAGCAAAACAGTGGCAGTCTCCACTTTAAACCAAAGTGGTGATGTCACAGTCAGTGCATTTGCTCAAAAATGTGTCATGCAAATGACAACAGATAGGAGTGCCATTCAGCAAGAGCCATAACATCTGGTGGCGCCAAGTCAAGAAATTAAAATACATTTTTGTAGTCGTTCTACATTCTACAATTTTTGTAATCACTCTAAAATAAAAACTTGTAAAAAGAACAGCAACTACCACAAGTGTGATAAGCTCCATGAGAAAGCCTGACTCAAACCTCTCCCATGATCAAGTTAGGCAACGTAAGCAAATGCCTTTTACCACGCTGTTCTTGTTGATGGGAAACACACTGGTCTTGTACGATAGGCCGGGATCACATTTGCTCATGGTACAGCAAGTGCGGGTATTGGAGTTGCATGTAAAATTGTCATATCTCTCTCTCTGTCATAGGCATTTACTCAAATACAAATCTTAAAGGTCCATAAAGAAAATTTTCAGTAAGACAAAGACCTGTTTATTAAATCCTAATTTTTACTGAGAATTTATGTCGAGCACGGGGTGGGGNAGATTAAACGGGACGCTGAATGTGACTGGACCAAACCAAAGGAGAGTAGACATTCTCACATAGTTAGTGGAGCAGTCAGACATTCAGTTTCACTTTCTCCTCAGCGGAGAAAGCGGAGAATTTTGACTCATCGTGTTGCAGCGATGTCTTGCAGATAATACAAATAATACATGTGAAAAGTATAATTTGCTCAGAGTCCGGAGACAGTTGTAGTTCAGTCAGGATCCGGATCCGGACTGGAGTCCGGACTTTGAGGATGACTGATCTATGATACAACACAGGAAGTTGAGTGGAGTGAAGGCGGAGTTAATTAAATACACACTTCACAAAAGTCTGTTTAAGGCCTATAAATGTCTTACCAGGATGCTCATCTCATAATTTATATTTGACCCATTATTATTCTTACACTGTTCCATCTCCATTGCATTAAAGACCGACAGCCAGTGAACACAATGGCTGACTGGTGGTGAAAACCAGAAGACTCTATATATCTTTGTATATAGAGTTAATCTCTCCTCTGCAAACAATCTCTCACATGGTTAAAATTTAGAAATGCTGTATCTACTGTTATCAGCTATTTTGCAAGAGGAGAACTTAGGAACTCAGGAAAAATTAAAATGACTGTTGTCCACAAATGGCAAATGGTTCTTGCTTTAAAGCCAAATGAGTCAATTATTAAAGGAAAGAACCTTGAAAAATATATTAATTTGGATCAAAAAGACAAAAAAAAAAAAAAAAAAAANAAAAAAAAAAAAAAAAAAAAATCTCTATATTTATTTCAAACATGTCACTGGAAACTTGCAGACAGGAGCTTTTGTTTTTTTCTGATTGCAATTTCCAGTCAATTTTCTGGACCTCATCTCCATAAGCTGATTTCTAAGAATGTGCTGCTCAAAATCATAGACTTAAATAGTAGCTTCTGTCACATTCAAACAGAGAGCTGCATCAAATTCTGTCAACAGCAACAATCAACAGACAGCTACTATTTTCTCCTGGTAGTGAGATTTTTATTAGGCTAGAGTAAATCATATAGGAATAATAATACTTTTGTATGCATACAGCAACCACAACTAACTATTCCAGTTATAGACTTACAATTCCACCTTTCAAATGCCAGGCAAAATTTAAAGCTTTCTCTGAATTCTTCACTGGCAGCTGTTGAATTGAGTCTTTGTTGAGCTGGCAGGAAATTGCTCTGAAGATGTGGTCTAAAATCCTGCAATTTGATGGTGTTAACCTAACAAATTACAATATGACAGCTTTTTCTGTTCATGAGACTCATCTTATCAAAACTCAACACAATCCACTTGGTCTAAATTGTCTCACTCAATCCCAAGCAGACGTGGAACTCCAAATCCACTTAGGCATTTTTTTAATATTTAGTATCTCTGGATAGTGTTTTATACTTGTATGTGATATGGTGTAATCCATTCAGTTCAGTATAGCATCACAAGCATCAGTCATATTTGCTACACATCAGAATAAATCTTATGTATTAAATTATAAGGCACTTCAGCATGCTAATAGAGATCTGACATATTTTGCGGAATATCTGGGGGATTTCTTTTTATTATAACCAAACTATATAACAAGACTGAGTACGGTTATTACGGAAACATTGTTAATACTTATTCTGGAAACAGCTAGGGACACGTGCAATAAAAGACAGATTATAAACATCAGCTGCTTCTGTTCTATAAGACCATATAGCAAACTTGTAAGAGTTATAATATGGAAACTTTGATATCAGCTGTCTTGCTCAGATGAATGACAATAATCTCTCCGCTCCATGAATACATGAATAAATAAACAAGATAAGAATCTATGCTAAGTGAATCTCTTCCCTCCTCTCCTCAGTTCTCTCCCTTCATTCTTTGCTTCTTTTACCGCCCTTCAATCCTCTGTCTTTCCTTTAGTCTTTTGCCTTCATTAATTAATGAATACCTCTAAGAATGTAAGATCTGTCCATCTTGTTTTCACTTTTTTCCCTTTATTCATAAATTAGTAATCTGAAAATGTTAGAACAAAAATCTTGCTGTATGATTTGGGGTTTTTCGCACCATTCTCCTCCACTTCTTCTCTCACTTTGATCTCGTTTTTGAGAGACTTTGGTCTTCTTTTCTTTGGAGACTGCATTGGCTTGTGCTTTCTGTTCTTCCCTCATTATGTTTCTCTATCAGTTCTCCCTTCTTTGATTGTCTCTAGTTCTCCTTGGCACGTCTCTGTATTTCTTCCACTTTACCATGTTTATGTTAATCAGCAATAATGACTGCAACTCGGCCTTAGTCCAATCATATGAACCCGTCGTTCATGGTATATGCACACACTCACATAAACATACACAAAAAGCATGCAAAAGTGCTCTGAATGATGATGTAAATGGCTCTGACTTTGTGTGTGTGTGTACTGGCTGTGTGGTTGATGATTCATGGATGCACAATAACAGCCACTTATCAGCCTTGGAAAAGACAAAGGCGTCTTAAGAGCTTATCATTCATATTTACTCTGGTAATATGTACACACCCACACCCACAGCCACACCCACACACATAAAAAGTTAAACCTTTTTAAAGATCACCAACTCCTGTGTGCGTGTGCATGCACATTTACGTGTTATTACCTGGTGGGACCCCTGTAGATATGGTTGAGGATGTGACCGTACCCCGTCCTGCAGCAGTGAGTGCTGCCACCTGCAGTGTGTACACGGTAGTGGAGGTGAGGCCAGTCAGCTGGTACTGCAGGGTGGAGTTAGACAAAGAACGTTCCTCACGACTCGAGTTTACACCAGAAACCTCCCACTGCAACACATAGCCTGCAGGGAGTAGAGCACATGCTGAGTTAATAAATACAGATAGAGATGTACCCATGTACATACACATACAGAGAGAGGGAGGGAGGGAGAGAGAGAGAGAGAGAGAGAGAGAGAGAGAGAGAGA